>CAUYSK010072898.1:0-13257 GCA_963575035.1 Avahi laniger
GAATAACTAAGAAGAGCTCTTTCATAGGGCTATTGTAGCACTAAATGAAATCACCCACATACAGCATTTAGCACAGCATCTAGCATGCAATGTGAACTTGCTGAGCGCTGGCTATTATTCATTTTAGTCTTTCCCCACAATATCTAGCAGTGTTTTACACATTGGAGAAATAAAGGTATATTAGTGATTAGAAAATATTCTATCTTTTCTTAAATTTCTTTTACAAGACAATTTAGAGGTGCAGTCTGTGTCCTGTTAACTTCAGATCATTAAAAACCAATCTAAATGCAAAAAATTTATGGATTGATCTCACTGATGCATCTTTCCCCCTACCTGTTACCATAAGCAACACACACTCCAGGAACAACGAGGAAACGGTGAAGGAGCTTAACTTCAGAGGGAATGGAAAAGCTATTTGCTTGGAAACGCTACTGAGAGTTAGAAGGTGAAAATGTAATATTCAACTTAAGCAGAGATTTTATAATATTGGAAAACTGATAAAATAATCAGTAGCTACTCCAAAAAAGGCTCCTTTATAAAAGCTTAATAACAATTTTTAAATAAACTCATATAGGTAAAAAAAAATATTTTTTTCAACTTTCTTATAATCAAAAAGACTCTATAATTACATATCTAAATTCAATTCCAGAATTTTACTTAGAATTTATGCATAAATTTAGGCAATCTCTAACAGGAAGCTTTTCTATGTTTACATTCTTCCCTGCAAATCAATATTAATAGTTAAAATACTATGCTATTGACTGTTACGTTACATTAGGCAACATGTTGAAAGAAAAAAACATTAGGCTTAAATGGTATGTTAAAACTGATCTGAATATTTGTATAACATAGCCTCCCTTTCAAGCACACAGGACACAGTAATAGGAAGTAAATGAATAAACAAAATAGGCACAGCAAATGCTTTTCAAATAAACATTTCAAAATATTCCCTGACCTTGCCTCTGAGAAATAAGAAGTGTTATGGGGAAACTACAGCAAAGCCACCAGCCTACTGAGGACCATATGCTGTCTGGTACATTTGGCATAGGTCATCTAAGGTCACCTTCACAACAGCCTTGCAGGTAGGCATTACTGCACCTTCTTCACAGAGGAGAAAGGTCTTTTCAAATAACACAAATGATGTTGGTTTTCTTTAATATTATGAAGTACAAGCTCTCTGGTTCAAAACAAAAAATGTGTCCCATAAACCTGTCCAGTCTTTACATAGTGGAAATAATGCTCTTAGAAAAAGAAATACAGAGCCTGCAAATTGGATTCATATGGTTAAAAAAGAGAGAAAGGAAAAAAGTAACCACTTTCCAAATTCTCTAGCCACATAATGACTAGTAAAAGAATAAGATATGATTAGAAAAATAATCCTTTATTATAATATTTAATGAAGAAACATTGTAGGATGCTTCAATAGTAGAATCAAATAAGATAAATTGCCAGAAACCATATATTTTTAAATGTTTTCCCTTTATTGAGGTACAACTTATAATTTCCCAAATTAATATCAATTAAAACAAATTATAATAAAAGTCATTCAACTTAATATTATACTTTGATGAATTTTTATGCCTGCACACAACCTTGTAACCACATTCAAAATATAACAATACTATCACACTCAACAGCTTCCTGGTACTTCTTCCTGTCAACACTGGCTCCCAACTCCCAGCCCAGGCAATCACCAATCCGCTTTCTATCACTAGTTTTCCCAATTTTAGAGTTTCATATAATGAAATTGGACAGTATTTATTCTTTTGGGTTTGACCTTTTTCACTTAGCATAATTTTGATTAAAATTCACTATGTATTTTCATGTATTAGTATTTTATTCTTTTTGCTGTTAAGTAGTATTCCATAGTACAGATATACCACAATTAGTTTGTTTCTAGCTTTGGACTATTATGAATAACACTGCTATGAATATTCACATAAAAGTCTACATGGACATGTTTTCATTACTCTTTGACAAATACTAAGGAGTTGAATTGCTGAGGTATAAGGCAATTTTATATTTATCTTCTAGATACTGCCATAGTGTTTTCCAACTTGTATTCCCACCAACAATGTATAAAGATTCCAGTTGCTCTACATCCTTGCCAACACTTGGTATTAACAGTCTTTTTAACTTTAGCCATTCTAATGAGTGTGTAGTAGTATTGCGGCTTTAATACACCTTTCCCTGAAATCTCATGTGTTTATTGATCATTTAAGTATATTCTTTCATGACGTGTAATTAAATCTCTTGCACATATTTTAATTGGGTTGTCTGTTTAATGTGTTATTAGAGTTCTTTATTGTGAACATAAGCCTTTATCAGATTTATGTTTTACAAGTGTTTTCTCCCAGTCTATGGCTTGCCTTTTTCCTCAGGTGAATCTTTCAAAGAACAAAAGTTTTGAATTTTGATGAAGTCCATTTTACCACTGTTTTCTTTTGTAGTTCATGCTTTTTGTGGCCTTTTAAATAAATCTTTGAATAATCAAATGTCACAAGAGAAAATGGTGATGGTTGCAATTCTTACAATCAAGAATTCATATATTCATTCAACATACCTTTAGAGCAACTATTACAAAAACTACACTTGGCTAGTAGCCTCTCCTACCAAAAGTCACTCCCTAATCAGTGTTTTAAAGCATCACAGGGCTTAATAACTGATAGCTTAGCCTCCATATTTACAAATGGAATAATGATAAGGGAAAGATGTCTTAAGAAAAACTGTATCAGCCCACTACATAGGTTATTCTCATTTAAAAAAAAAAAAACCCTAGGAAATATATACTATCACTACTTCTGTTTTAGCCTAGTCATTAAGAATACAGACTACGGAGCTAGATTGTCCCTGTTCAAATCCCAGCTCCACTATTTCCTGGTAAAATGACCTTGAAGCCATTTAACCTCTCTTTGCCTCCAAATTCTCATCAGTTACACAGAGAAAAATATTATAACATATCTCAAAATATCCTGTAAATATTACTGACATAACATCTGCAAAGCACTTAGGTTAGTGCCTGTCAAATGGTAAGCACTACATAATTGTCAGCTCTTCAATATTTATTTTATATTAATAGATAGATAAAATGGGTGATAGACATAAACTTACTTGTCTATGGGTAAAAAGCCATTATTAGCTCTCAAAGTATGGCCCTTAGAGCAGGGGCATCAACCTCACCTGGGGACTTGCAAGAAATGAAAACACTCAGGCCTACTTGAATCAGAAACTCTGGACAGAGTAGGATTCAACAACGTGGTTCTGACAAAACCCCAGTGATGCTGATGTCCATTAAAGTGTGAGATCTAGGGAAATGGAGAGAAGTCAGACCTCCCCAGTCCGGTGGGGTGAGCCTATAAGCTACTGGGGAGGCACCGTTGGTGGGACCCTCTGCTGGGGAAAGGGTGGCAACCCACCTACCTGTTCATGTCCAGCTCAAAGGGCAGAGAGGACCACAGTGGAGCCCACAAGGCAAGAAGCCCTTGCTCTGCAGGTCTCCCAGGCTCACAAAGAGGAGGAGCGTGATGGCATCGTCTCATTCTTTAAATCTCAGCTTACATGTCATTTCTCAAAATGGCATTCTCTCAGCACTCTATACAAAATATTAATAGTTTTCCATCACCCTCAACTGGTCAACACCTCATCATTTGGTTTTCTGCGTGACAATTTTCACAGCTGAATATGCTTTCATTTACTTGTTGACTTTTTCTTCTGTCTCTGCTATAACTAAGGGGCTCCATTAGGACAGAAAACTTGCCTGTCTTGTCGATTTACGTATCTCTAGCTCTCAGCCCAGGGCCTGGAATACGGCAGGAAACAAAATAAATATTTGTATAATGGATGAATAACAAATGAATATCCAACAGCACAAGGACTCTTTTGATACTGACTTTAAAAATGTGCTGGGGGATGAGAAAATTGTAAGGGCCTCTCTGGGACATCCTGCAAAACATCGGTCTCATGAAGTCAGTGTTTCAAGATCAAAAAGTAAGTTGGATGAACAGAAATCGAATATTCGATCTAGTTTATTAGTAATAATGACATGAGTAACAACTACCCTTTGGGCACCTGCTAGAAACACAGGCATTGTGCTAAACATGTCATTACATGTTATGACTCCCTCGAAACAACCACTTGGACTGTTTTGAACACATTAGCAATAACTTCTGAGATTATCCCACTTTAACTGACAAGGAAGCTAAGGCTCAGAAGGGACAAGACACTTGCCTAGAGGCACACAGCCAGTAAACAAAAGAGACAGAATTTATGAAGGCCAGTGTGGAATTCTGTCTTTCATATGAATTTATTCATTCAAAGATGTTATCACATAGTTCCTGGCTTTAGGAGTTGCCAACTGAGTGAAGAGCACAGACATATCAACAGATAATAAACAGTACAAGTGCTACAGGGACCTATGAGCAGGAGTTTATGGGCATTCATAAAAAGTCCCCAGAGTTCCAAAGCAGCTCTTATGTAAGAATGGGAATTTGAGAATAATCTCTTTGGGCCTGATTCTGAAGGCCACATGCAAAACACTTTCCATTTACCAGAAGCACTTACTCAAGTAGTAATCATCATTAATAAAATATGTAGTCAAAGCCGTGATTTGGCCTTAATCCTTGGGCTGAAATATAACCATAACCTGAATTAACCATTAAATGTTTGTTCTCATGTCCAAAAGCTATCAAACCAAAAATGCCCCAATTTACCGCACACTCCACCCAAAAACTTCAGTTCTTCTCAGATCATTTTAGCAACAAATATTTCATGCACTAAATTCATCTTTTTAATTCTTTTCCCTTCTCACAATCAGCAGGTTAAAGAAGGATCCTACTACAAGCAACACATAAGAAAATTTAGCAACAACACATTCACACACACGAAAGCCTTTGTTCTGCACTAAGGTACAACACACTGGAATAGTTATAAATTTAAAACCACAAAGACAACCACCCAGGAAAAGTAGTGCCAGCAATTGTAACAACAATAAATAGAGAGACAACTGGCCTTAATCTTGGTTTTTGCTTTAAAGGCTATGTCAAGGATTAGGTAACTAGTATCAGTTCAGTGGACACAAGAGAAATGACATCTGAATTAAACATCCACTGAAAATTGTTTCCCAGTCTAATGTAACTATTTCACTTGATATTAGGGTAAAGGTTATTAACTCTATGGCAGTAAACTTACACAATGGGAAAATAATCTTCCTGGACCAAAAGAAGATGATATCTAAATTCCTTTAACATTATCAAAACAGCTACACTGCTGGAAGTTGTACTGCGGCATGATTCCAGCAGTGAAAAGGACATTTTGTAAATCTATGATCAACATGGAGAATGGAATGATAGATTAGGCTATGTCATGCTGTTGTACATCATAAACTTTCCTTACACAAATAGTTTCACTGCAAGAGCAATACAATATTGTTTGGGAATGTGGAGTTGGGTGTGGTATAATATGTTGGGAATTCCAGGTAAGTCAGGCAGGCTGTTCATGACACAGACTATCCATCCATTACTGAGCACTCCCATGCTACCCATGGTGGCAAGTTCTGTGCCAGGATTTAGAAATATAGAGATAAAATGCAGGTTAGTCTTCTCAGTCTACTTTGTACAAGATACTTCTTTTTAAGGAATATTTTTTTAAAAATCCCAGCATAATATTCCATACACAAGCACCTGTATGTGTGCACACACACAGAAACCCCAATATCCAACCCCGGGTAATATCTTTTTGCTATGATTTTCACAGAATAAGAGATAAAATAAGCAAACGTTGTACCAAGGAAGTAAAGCTTCAGTGTTGCTATATTTGAATGCCTTGGCAAGTCATGTGCCCATATGCAGCTTAGGTCACTGCATTCAGGACCTCTTGGTTACTTGTTGCCATTACCTGGTTGATAAATGGCAGCTAGAGAAAATATCAATGGCCAATGTGTGGCTTTCATCCTTTCAAACCTTCCAGTAACATTCCTCAACTTGAGTTGGGAGCAACCAGGACATCCTCAGAGAGCCTTAAGGGGTAAGGAGTCCACTCATTTTTCTCCCTTGTTCCTGAATTCCCAGGAGCATCAGACCTGACTCCAAGAGACACCCCAAAGAGATAACAGAGACAAGGCAGATTTCACTGTTGTGTACACACAGAGCACCCTGTACCCTTCACAGCAGGCACCTGTCTTCCAAGCTTGACTGGGTGCTCTGTGAGGACAGGATCTGCACATCCCCAACTCCAGGAAGCAGGTGCTGGCTACATTTCAGGCACTCACATGACTGAATTAAAGTGAGCTCTTACAGAGGCAGCAGATGAATCTAGGCCTACTGAATCTGAGCTGGGTGATCATTTCACCACCCCTTTTTCACTTCATTTCAATTAGAAATGCTGCAGTATTCACATAATAAGTACTTGCATTGGACCCTGCCCCCTGCCCGCCAAGAAGCTTTCGTCACACCATAGTGGGAGGATGCTTGCCCTTCTCTATCCAGGGCTCTGCTGCAAGTTCCATGAGCCAGATAGCATGTCTGTATTGCTTGGTTCTGTAATTCCCAGGGCCAGGAGTGTCTAGCATTCAACTGGTGCTCAAAATTTGTTAGCTGAGATGTGCAAAGTCATCTTTGCTCCATTCACTGGAGACATAAAAAGGAAATGAACAAAACTATAGATCAAATAAGTCAAAGGTTAAGAGAAGAAAGAATGACAAAGCTAAACTAACTCTAGTTTTTAGCCTTAAAGAATACATAGAAACATTTAAGTGATTTGCCCAAGTCACAAAATTTAGCAGTAGAACCAAGACATGAAGCTAACTCTCTACTGGGTGGCAATGAGCCCGATATTGTGCTAGGAACAGGTATTAATAGAAAAGGGGGATCTATTTCAGGGGTACTGGAAACACTTGATTTATAGATACCTTTACTTCCCCAACTGGCCAACACTTTTATTTCATTATCAGAGAAGACTTAAAAAGCAAAATCTACTGTGGAGTTATGGGTTATTTTTATTCTCCTTTTTGTATATTTCTGTATTTTTCTGATTTCCCATAATTAAAAGGGATACATTGGTAATGAGAAAAAAAAACCTACCCCAGAAGATTTATCATACATATATCATCATCACTACAGTTGAGTATGACGGATGAAGCATTGGGCTCACAACTTCACTAGTATCAACCAGCGTAATCCTCACAATCACCCTACAAGTGGGTATTGTGTGGCCTCCACCGTATAGATGAGGGAACTGCCTTAGAGAGCCCAAAGTCACAGAACCAGCCAGGACTCAGAATCAAGAGTCTGAGTCCAGAACCAGCATTCTTTACCTCTGCGTTCTACTGCTGCACGCAAGGTATACACGATGGAGCCGGGCTTTTGTGAGCAGGAGGGGGGAACTGGCCATTCAGGACATCCCTCATGGCAGTGGAGAAAGTACAGAAAGGGGTGGCCAAAGGATACTGAAGGCATACCTGCATCCCTCAAAACTGTGCTTTAGCTTCCTAAATGACTTGGATAGTGAGAAATTTTCCTTCGGCTGAAAATATACTTCTTTCCTAAAAAGATCTTAGAACCTACTCATGTGGGCATATAACCAAATGGGCAGAGTGCTTATTTTGGCTCCAAAGATATGCAGACAAAAGCTTGCTGTTGTCATCTTCCCCCTTCCGGTGGTTTAACCAGAGCCTCAAATCCTCTTCCTTCAATTTCACTTCACAGACTTTAAAATCTTTGGTATCTAGTTTGCAAAAATAACTTCAAAACTCTACTATAAATGGGCAAAAACACTAGAGGACATTTTGGTGCAAAATAGAAAAAAAGAAAAAAATGTCTTTTAATCTCACCATACTCTGCTACAGCTACTTATACTTTATTATAAATAGCTTCATTTTTGACCATATACGAAAATTTCAGGATACTTGCACAGTGTCTAGACCATTTGTATTTTGCTTTCCCATGTAACACACTCTAAGCAGTTACCTACACATTTACATGGTCTCTCAGAAGACTTTTTAACGTCACTGGCAGCAGCGCAGTCATTCAGAGCAGTATCTTCCCACACTGGAGGGTATCAATGCACCAGGCTTACGGCGACCCTGAGGGATTTCCAGTTCACTCCCGCCAGGCAGAACAGGTACCCACATTCCCCACAGAGTCATGCTCTACTGACATTCACACATCAAAGTTACCTTCCCAGATTGCCCAGCAACACCCTTGAGGACACACTCAACTGAGAAGCAATACTGACACCAGAGAGCACTGGAGAGCCTTTGCTGACAAAGTGAAAGGCAGCATGAAAGACCAATGACAGCTGGCCACAAGAGGGAAAAGACGAAGTTGGCAAGCTCCAAGTGATGGCTCCTTAAAACTCACAGCTCCTCAGCAGAACTCCAAACTACCTTTGTTCTTGAGCTAATATGCTCCCTTTTTCATTGAAACTTTATCCGTCAATGAGGGAATAAAACACTATAATCAGCTACCTGTTTGCTACAAAACTGGACCAATTCAATTTAATTAGGAGAAGTCCCTAACGAAAGCCCTTTCAGGCAGACCCCAAATAGCAAGAACATATTAAGAGCACAAAATCTTCAGGATGCATTAAGAACATAAATGGCTTATATAGTTATGACTCCTCCACGCACTGAAATTAAAACCTTACCTGTCATTTGTGGTCTGGTTGGAAGAACAAAAATTATTTCTAAAAGTATAAAACAGAATATTATTTCAGGGCCATAAAAGTAACTCTGACCCAGTAATTCTAAATTTAAATTCCAAATTTGATTTAAGGAAATAATCCTAAAAAGGAAAACCCCCACAGGCAAAAATATGTTCCCGCAACATCATCTACAATGTCAAAAAATTGAGCCTAAATTCTAACAATATGAGTTATAGTAAATCAACTGGATAACCCATTAAGTAGCCATTACTATGATATTTATATAGTATATGTAAAACTTAAAATAGTGATTATATAAATGGTAACAAAAATCAAAAATATAAAATTACTATAATTCAAATAAGTGATTTGTAGAGCTATTTCAACAAAGATGAAAAGAACATGCAAAAATAAAAACAGTTGTGTTAGAGATTGTGAATCCTTATATTATTTTTCCTTACTGTCATAGATAAGTTGTTTTTATAATGAAAAGATAATCTACAATATTTTATTTATTTCTGACACGAAGATTTGATACATTTTAAGTTCAAAGACAATTCTAGAGCCAATGACATTCATTAATTAGTGTTACGCTAACCCTCTCATTGATTATTCCCCAAAAATTTATACAGGGAATTATGTTGTATGTGGTTAAGAAAAGCCTTTAAAAGCTCTACTAAAATCTTTTCAGAAAGAACTCTGAAAAGATGATCAACCCTAAAAAGAAAATGCTTTTGCCAAAGAAATTAAGATTTTAACATGTCCAGAAAGGAATTATCAGATAAATGTCAAAACCATAACAAAATATTGACATTTTTTAGGTTAATTTCAAAAATGTAAACATAAGCATATAAGGAGATACAGCCCTGAAGCCATCAACTTCTCTACTTTTCAAAGTAAGACTTCTCCAGCTATGAATTGGGAGATTAAAAAGCTCATTTTCAGGAAAAGGATAGAAAGTAGTAATGCTTGCAGAGGACAATGGACAGTGGGGAAAATAAAGAATAGTTTAAGGTTCCACAGAACCCAAGATACTAAGCTTGGGGATGGTATTCAAAACACTGAACACAAGTGGCTTCAAAGCACCAACTCGCTAACTCCAGCCCAGCTTATGTGAACATTCAGTACGGTGGGGCTTTGCTTGACCCAGAACAGAAACCACTCACTGACAAATTAAGTCTTTATATAATACTTTCCATCTAGAACTGCCAGAAGTCTTGTTTGGTGGGTTTACATCACAACAAAACCCAGAAAGCGACAGCAAGAGAGACAGTAAGAGGAACAGTTAGAATGGCCAGGATACACCAGATACATCCAGTGCCAAGGTGAACATAAAGACCCGAGCAAGAGAGGGTGTCAGAACACTAAGCTGTTGTTACTTTATATGCTATGAAAGCAAGAAATGCATCCTTAAAACCCACTCCCCTTTCAACAGCCCCCAAAATACATAGTAGTCAAATACAGGTTTGCTGAACTGGACACACCCAATTATTTTGTAGTATAATCTTTCTCAAAGAAAGGGAAAATCTCCTGTTACTTATCAGAAACTGGAATTTCCTAATCAAATATATTTGTTTGGGTAAAAAAATACACATAATCTATTCCTGTAGTCTCCTAACTTTGAATATAAACCCCAATCAGTAAAAAAATTTCAGCATTCAGGTCCCCAATATTTTTATTTATAAACTATATACATCCTACTATATTAATTCAAAATATAACAAATTTTTAAGTTTAAGAAATACACAGATATATTGTCTTCTATTATTTTTTTCCTACATTTCCACACACCATCTTACATATCCAGTGGGTAATCACTCTAATTCAACTGCGGAATCTGTTGTCAATAAATCTAGGCAAGGAGGGGGATGGAGGTGGGAAATTAATTTCTTAAAAAAGAAATTGGGAATTGATTACAGATATAAAGGGATCTAAAAATATTGAAAGTGTGATCTTCATTAAATTGATTATCCATTTTGAAAATGCAGCCTCTTACCCAAAATCTAATGATTAGAGCAGAAAGAAGCTTCCAAGATCAATCTGTGGTACAAAACTCTCATTGTAGAGATGAAAAAACTGAGACCCAGAAGACTATAAAAATAATTCATGTTATGAGCATCATAAACATGGATTGTGTAAAGAGGGTGATTATGAATTCTAAGACAGACAGAGCTGGATAGTATCCATCTTGCTCTCTTAAGAATGAATTACTAAAAATCATCTCTTTTTTCTTTTCTTTTTAAAAAACAAAATGTACTGCCAAAACAATTACTTAGAAGAAACATGAGAACAGTGAAGAGTATGCGAGGTATACGTTTATTAGCTATTACGTTTGTATGTTTCACATTTTTAGGCTTGTTTTATTAACAGAACAGTCCCCGAGGATTAAGGTTAGAGATCAGTTCAATTCTTCCTCTCATCCGTCCCTCTACAGAATCACCATCTCTTTGCCATAACTCTAACCAGAGCATCAAGCAACCGCTGCATACATAGGCTCTGGACACTTTTTAATGCTATCAATAATATATTAAATCAATTGCTATTTATCTTTCGTTTCTATCATTCTGATTGTATCTGTACGTTGACTACCCAAGTTCCTAACCAGTTACAGGGTCCTAACCCTCTACAGTCATTATGGACAAAGAGGCCATGACTAAAGAAATTACATGGGTCCATCCCCACCTTGCCCGTAGAACAGTGGGCAAGAGACTGAGCTTCAGAACCAACCTCCCATCTCCAACCCTCCTATCTGCCATAGAGGATTTGGAACTCCTAAGGCTACATCATTACATAATAAACTGAGGAAACATGTGAGTTCCAGATTAACTTTAATTAGTAGTAATCTCTTTAATCAATGCATCTTTGGCTTATCCTAGTCTCGGACCCCACTGGTGTTATGTAACCACTGCAAACGTCTAAAACAAGAAAAGGCAAGGAATCAGAGCATGTGCCTTTCACTTTTACGCACCTACCACACTCTGCCCTTCCTAATCAGTCCACTTGATGGCCCTCCTAGCGCTGAAACCCAGTGCATACGCTCTCCTGCAAGCCTCTGTGGGGGTGGGGGGAGGTATGTGTGTATATTCGATTTATACTCAATAATGGCCATAGAAATAATTTTTTGGAAGACAGTTACAAAATTAAAGGTAGTATGTTAAAAACATGTAAATGAAAAAATGACTTCCATTACACCTTGTAAGCAGTACTATTCATTCACTCAATAAATATTTCAGAGTCTTCATTATAAAAGGGCTGGTAAAAGGATTTTATAGTTTTCTAATTATCACAAATCCATCCACTCATGCAGTGGTCTACCTGCACAAAAAATATCCACTGAACTCCAATTACATGTTAAATCCTGAGAATATGAACAAACATTCAGCCCTAAATTCCTCAAAACATTGATTCTGAGGCAAGTTTAAATTTGAGATTCACTTGGGAAGCTTGCAAAAAAGGAGGATTTTAAAGTCTTACCCCAAAAGATTTGGCTCCAATAAAAAATAAGATGTGAAACAGAAACACACTCTTTTTTAAAGCGCCTCCAGGCGATTCTATTGCAGATAGCCTGTGGCCCACACTTTAAACAGTGGTCTAAGAGAAGTCAAAATATATAGAGGAAAAAAATATTCAAGGAAGCCTCTAAAAGTTGAAATCCATGGCATGAACAGGACTTCAAAACTTCACTGGACTGAGACACCTGGACACAGATGTGCTCAGAAAGGCCTTTCAGTGGACCATCAATAAAAAGTGAAACCTGGATAAACAGCAAAGAAATAGGCTTAAGGTGAGCTAAAAATGCTCTCTGAATATAAAATACTGAACATGGGAAGCTGTAGTGCTGGGCTACCAAAAATCAGTATCTTGGTTTCATAAAAACCTCATTTTCCCCAAAACAATCTTTAAAAATTATCCAAGCAGCATGGCTGTAATAGTTATGATATCACAATTTTAGGAGAAAGACTTACAAACACTGTATTTAATTTCTATCATGAAGCTACCTTTATTGAAATTAAAATGTAATGGAAATTTAAAGATCATACCACCCATCTGTTTAATAACTACACACCGTGAGAGCCAGAAGGGCCTTGTTAGGCTGAAATCACACACTTCAGGAAAGGCAAAACTGGGGCTAGAACTCAGGTCTCCTGGCTCCCGGCATCATGCAATCGTCACATTCTGAAGGTCAACATCCCAACTCATCCAAGTCCTCTGCAAACGCCATATCCTGAACTCTGCTACAGTTTCATACAGTTTGATGGACAACAGACATCAGGAAAAAAAGGTGGTTTAATTTTCTAGAAATTAATTAAAACATGGATTTTTATAAACAGTTGGTATTATATATCACCGTATGCTGTGCTAGGTTGAGCATTACTTCTAAAAATAATCAAGCTTCTCTGATGGAATTGGATCCAAAATCAATTTCTGGCTGGCAACCTATATGAAGCCTTGTTTCACACTAAAGATCTATAAAAGGGCAGCTGGCAGAATTTCACCCATTAATAGTTAGTGCCCAATATGCAATTCTCCCTTGAGCTCTTGAGCTAGACAAAATCTACCCAGAACATTTTGCTTGAAATTAGAGCTACCCATTAAAAAAAAAAAAAAAAAAAAAAAAAG
>CAUYSK010072900.1:0-17600 GCA_963575035.1 Avahi laniger
AAGAAAAAATCGAACAGCCCTATCAAAAGGTGGGCAAAGGAGATGAACAGAAACTTTGCAAAAGAAGACAGAATAATGGCCAAAAAACACATGAAAAAATGCTCAACATCTCTAATCATCAGGGAAATGCAAATCAAAACCACAATGAGGTATCACTTATCTCCAGTGAGACTGGCCTTTATCAAAAAGACCCAAAACAACAAACGTTGGCGTGGATACGGAGAGGTAGGAACACTCATACACTGCTGGTGGGACTGCAAATTAATGCAACCTCTGTGGAAAGCAATATGGAGATACCTCAATGAGATACAAGTAGAACTACCATTTGACCCAGCAATTCCGTTACTGGGCATCTTTTTTTTTTTTTTATGGCTGAATGGTACTCCATGGTGTACATATACCACAGTTTATAAATACGTTCATGAATTGATGGGCACTTGGGTTGATTCCACATCTTTGCAGTTATGAATTGTGTTGTTATAAACATTCAGGTGCAGATATCTTCTTGATAAAATTACTTCTTTTTCTTGGGGTAGATATTTGGTAGTGTGATTTCTAGCTGTAATGGTAAGTTTTCTTTCAATTCTTTGAGGAATCTCCATGCTGTTTTTCATAGAGGTTGTACTAATTTGCAGTCCCACCAACAGTGTTTAACCATTCCTTTCTCTCTGCATCCACACCAGCATCCCATTGTTTTTTCACTTTTTAATAATAGCCATTCTGGCAGGGGTAGGGTGATATCTCACTGTGGTTTTAATTTGCATTTCCCTGATGGTTATGTTGGGCATTTTTTCATTTGATTATTGGACATTTGCCTATCTTCTTTTTTTCTTCTTTCTTAATTTCAGAATATTATCGGGCTACGAACACTTTGGTTACATGTATTGCCTTTGCACTGCCTAAATCAGAGCTACAAGCATGCCCATCCCCCTTTGAAGAGCTTCTGTTTATGTCTTTTGCCCACTTTTTAATTTGGTTGTTTGTTCTATGACTTACCTTGTTTGATTATAGGTAATAATACACCCATTCCAGAGAGGGCTCTGCTCCACACTTGGAAGGAAGCAATGCTACACAGAGAGGCCAAGAAGAATCTAAACAGACAGGCCTTGCTAGGTTTTCCCATTCAGTCTGTTACCATCGGTTCATACCCTTTTTGTACAATCACATTTGTACATGGTTATCCCTCGTTTATCAAACCTAAGCATAAAATCAGATAGCTTCCCATGTATCTCTGAGTCTTCATTCTGAAGTTGTTCATGTTATATAAAAATTGTTTTATGCTTTTCTCTTGTTAAACTGTCTTTTGTTATAGGGATGTCAGCTGTGACATTTATCATGCAGAAGAAAATAGTGATAGAAGACTTGAGGTAGAAATATCCTGCTAAATTAACTCAATGGAAATGATCCCATTGACCATACAGAGTAGAGTATAAGGATGGATGTGAGGTGGGTCTGGAAGGAGAGGCTGGAAACTTGTAGGAAGCTACTTGGATACTGTGTTCTCAGACATTATTTAGTGGATTGTTGAAAGCCAATATACTCTGGGCTGATCCACTCAGTTATTTATGGTGTTGCTCTATTTGCCTGACATGTCCTTATGATTCCATCTTGCTCTGAGAATCTCAGAAGTATAAATAACTCTTAATAATGATTCAGAAAAAGATGAAAGATAGAAGCTATATCGAGCTTGTATAGGAATTTACATCTAACCTTGTCACCAATTTAGTTATTGGGTTTATATATAGAATAGATATTTGGGTTTGACCAAGAAGATAAATTTGACAGGAATAAATGTACAGTCTTATATTTAGTTCATATAAGTCAGTTTCACAGTGCAGAATAGGTTTGACAGTAAACCATGGGAAAAAAGAATTTATTTGACCATAAACTAGATAAGGAATAATGCTACTGCTGAAAAACAACAATGGCAACAATAGTTTAATTTGTAGAGATACATTAACTGAAATGAATACTATAGTCTTCAATTATTTGTTGGAAAAAGCCCAAAATCATTTCAGAAAGACATGACATTTACACATATTCATATATAATTTTAGTGATGTGTGTAATTAAGAGTACAGAACTCCTTCATACCCAATTTGTAGTGATTTAGTTAAAGCTGCTGAAGAAGAGAGGTATGTATATCACAGAAAAAATACTGTTTAGATGTGAAAAGTTCTAAACTTTGAATTCTGACTGATTTTAGGTGTGTAACTCTAAGTAAGACAATCCCTGAGTCTATTTTCTGTAGAGATGCCCTACAGTTTGAAAGAGTTGATTAGCTTTTGTTGTGTTGCTATTCAAGATTGCAAAAACTAGAAATGTAAACCTAATGAGGTAGGAATGGTTGTGGAAGCCTATTGATGAAATATCTTTCCTAACTCCCTCAGAGAATTGTTGGGAGAATTCATGAAAACACTTTATGTGCTGTGATGTTTGAAAAACTACAAGCTTTTCTGATTAATAAGAGGCCATTTGTGGCTCTCCTTTTGCTTCTCTTTTAGCTTTGGATAGTCAGTAAGACTGTCAAGATTAGATTGTTGCACACTTAGCCTTTTCTGAATGTCTCTCCCTTTCCCATCAAGGTTGCTTGAAAATAAAGAAGTATTTAGTACTTCTTAAAATTGGGTTTCGGGATTACATGCATAAGAAATATCCAGGGTGACTTTAAGAAGTAGAGATCCTTTTAGACTTGCGGAGTCCAAATTTCTGGAGGTGGGACTCAGCGATCGATATTTTCAACAAACAGACTGTTAGGTTTGTTCCAGGTGGGAACCTGAAAAGTATGTATAGGATGGAATGCGGTTAATGGAAAATTTAGGCTTGTAAAACAATAGCTGCAGGAGTCTGGAGAGTCCCCAGACATTGTCAATCTAACAGAGAGCTACAGCCAGCATTCCTATCCTCCCTGATAAGGACAAAGCTAGCCCCTCCCTTATCTCTGCAGGATGAGACTGACACTAGGGTCCCAGAAATTGATGGTTTAAAAAAAAATTTATTACAGTGGCTGTTCTGGCCCAGGTACTCATTTCCTCTGGAGAAACTCAATATAAAGCCCAAGGCTTTCCCCTCCATCAGGGTGGACTCCTTTTTTGGCCTATACCCATTGGCACTCAGATGCCCAAAATAAACAGCATTTTGCTGCACATGAGGCTTCATGTGTCTCCCTCTCAGCTCCGGACTCAACACAAACCAGCGATTCTTAACTGGGGTGATTTTGTCCTCACTCCCATGTGACATTTATTTCGTTGTCACAACTGGGACAGGGGCAGGGGGGCAATATCCTGCTGGCACGCTGTGGGTAAAGGCCAGGAATATTGTTAAACATCCTATAAGGCACAGGACAGGCACCCTCCTCTCCAAGATAAAAAATTATCTAGCCCAAAATGTCAACAGTGTGAGGTTGAAAAGCACTGTTATTACATACAAAACAGTTTAAAATATGCTTTCCTAGCAGGTATCATCTATCATTGGCATTTACTCTTTGTTATTTCTTTTATTTATTCATACATTTGTTTTCAAAACTCATTTGAAATGGTCTTTACTGTAAAGGTGGAAATATTAGATTAATATTAGATTTTTAAATCTAATATTGGAATTGGAATTAAAATTAATTACGTTGGGTTCATTTCTGGATTTCATTTGTAAAAGTTTCCTTAAACTTAGAATTAATTCTTCTATTGGAAAGTAGTAATTAAGAGAAATTTCCAGCCGGTTGTTTCTTTTCTCACGTTGCAAAACTTTCTTAATTTGTACTGCCTGAGAGATTAATCTGACTTTAAGAAGAACCAAACAAATAGACTATTTTAAAAAATGTGATTCTGTTTTATTGTGCTCAAGGGCATAGAGATATTTTGTTGATAAAATTCAGGAAGGAGGACACAACTATATTTTTAAGAACTTGTTTTTACACACAGATAACAATCATTTGTAATTAGCAGTTTGTTGTTTGAATGCAAACATGGCTATTAAAGTGGTGATAGAAACAGCAGTAGTCTTTCATCCTTCAGCAGAAGCAGCATTTTCCTCCTTTGCGCTATTGATTTGCTGACAAATCTATTTTATATTATAGAACTATAAGAGTAAAATCTACCCAGCTCTTCTAAAATATCATAAATTCTTAGAGTCCTTAAAAATGAAACACAACACCCATATTTATTCATTTTGTTTTCACTAAGCAAAAGGGTCATTAGTGTAATATAACAACCACCTTTGTTACACGTTTAAACCTGCATTCAAATTTAACTTCATAATGTGTCTCTGGCAGATGTTCTCTCTCATAATGATTTCTATGGTGACTTTCATTTCTGAAAAGCCTTGAATCTCTAATGAAAATTTTTCAAAGTAATAAGATGGGAAAGAAGCACTAAAATATGCTTGGAGATAGAAATTGAAATCATTTTGGCTAAATGTATCAGGTCAGAAGTTGTCCTAGTCACTGATTGCTGGTATTAGATATTCCCCTTATGTAAGGAAAGCCAGTTATTGATTTTTGAATTTGAATTTCTTTTGAAATAATTCATTATCTTTATTATGGATCCTTATCTCAGCTGTGAAAACCCAGTATAATAGGAATCACCTGCTATTCTGATGCCTGCCTAGTGTTTTGCTTAATTTACTTACCCCTGCTAACCTAGAAACTATTAGAATATAGTGTTCATGAAATGCATGAAATTAATGTGTCCCACTGTATATTGATATAGTGACAATATATTTCAGCCCGTGTTAATGATGGGTTGATTCACTTTAAGCAACTTTTTCAAAATTTTCGTTCCTGTTGTCTTGATTCTATTTATAGATCTACCCTAGGGATGAGGGGAAACTTGCCCTTTGCCCCAAAACTTCACTGAAAGATCAATTCACAATTAAGGCAGAATAATAAGAGAAAGTGTTTTATTTACCACGCATATGGGGAAAATCACAGAATGATTACCCAAAATCCCAATGAAGTTAAGATATTTTTATACCTGTCCTTTTGGAGGGGAGGCGGAGATGAGGAGTACAGGCAATTCTATTTAGGAGGAACAAATGGTGCTAGAGAGGATAAATGAATGGGGAAAACAGATTGACTTGTAAATGATTCTCTTTGCAAATTAAATTAACCTGCCACAGGTATTATATTTAAAGGATTTCAGCCAGATCTGGTTGCATTCTTGATCCTCCTTCCTGCAATATATTGAGATAACAGGGAGAGGAAGAGAAGTCAATTGCCCCTTTGATCTTTTGATCCATCAGTGTGGTTTACATAGATAGAGGAAAAGCCCCTTTCAATGCTTTTTGATCTTGAGTGGCCTTTAATTCAAAATATTTTTTATACCAAGGAGTCGTATTTTGGGGTGAAATTTCCTGAGCTCCTTAACTATACATTCTTACAACACTACCCAGAAAAACAAATATATGCATAGGTCACTGGTTAAAATGTAAATAGAGGCAAATGTTCATCAACATGGAAAAAATTCATATGTTGAACTTCTATTTGTTATTTTATTGAACTCTCAGTTTAAGAACTATCCTATGCATTAATTATGAGAGTTTGCAGTTTGACTGAGACTGGGCCTTGTATGTAGATGCCAAACAAAGAAAACATGCACATTTACGAAGATGCAATTAATTTTTGTTCTTTTTTAGAGGTGAGGTCTCACTCTGTTACCCATGCTGCAGTGCAGTGGTGCTATCATAGTTAACTGTAACCTTGAACTCCCAGGCTCAAGCAATCCTCTCACCTTAGCCTCCCTAGTAGCTAAGACTATAGGCACATGCCACCACACTTGGCTAATTTAAAAAAAAAAAAATTTTGTAGAGACAGTGTCTTACTGTGTTGCCCAGTCTTCAATTGTTTTTTATCTATGGTATTCTGTTTCAGTCTCAACTGGTATGCTGCAATTCAATGCAGTTCTGATGCTGACCACCCAGAGCTAGCAGCAGACTATAGGCTTAAGGGAACAGTCCCCAATAGGACTACACTTATATTTGATGTCAGTCAGCCACAAGTACTGGGGATCTCCAGGCCACCTGCATTTCTCACCAACTGGCCAACAATTAGGGAGTTCCAGCAACCACATGCTGGTTTGATAATTTACTAGGATAACTCACAGAATTCAGGAAAGTGCTACACTTATGATTATAGTTTTATTATGTAAGATACACATAAAGAGAGGTTTTGGAGGGTTTTGAATACTGAGGTTCTGTACCTTCTCTCCATGTAGCTGGGGTGCTTTACCCTCTTGACACGTGTCTATACCAACAAAGAAGCTCTACTGAGCTTCAATATTCAATGTTTTTTTACAAATTTTATCTACTTATTTATGAGACAGATTCTTACTCTGTTGCTCTGGCTGGAGTGCAGTGGTGTCATCATAGCTCACTGTAACCTTAAACTCCTGGGCTCAGGTGATCCTCCTGCTTCAGCCTCCCAAGTAACTGGGAGTACAGGTAAACACCACCATCTCCAGCTAATCAATTTTTGGTAGAGATGGAGTCTCACTCTTGCTCAGGCTGGTCTTGAACTTCTGAGCTCAAGCAATTCTCCCTCTTTGAGCTTCCCAGAGTGCTAGGATTACAGTCATGGGCCACCATGCCCGGCCCAATATCCAAAGTTTTTATTAGGATTTCATCACATCGGCATGATTAATTATATCACAGGCCATATGATTGAGTTCAATTTCCAGCCTCCCTCTCCTTCTTGAAAGTTGAGGGGGCTGAAAGTTCCAACCCTCCAATCAGATGCTTGGTCTTTCTAATGATCAGCTTCCATTCTGAAGTTATCTAGGGGCACAGATGAGTCATATCATTAATATCAAAGATACTCCTATCACTCAGGAAATTCTAAGGGTTTTTGAATCTCCTTGCTGGAAACAAGCAAAAATCAGACAAATTCTTTATTAACCCACACACAGTACAATAAATACATAAATGAATAAATCTGATTCCACAAATATTTACTGAGTACCTACTATGTTCTAGGTGTTACTTTAGCAATAAGAAAATTAAAAAAAAACAAAATTTACCTGTCAGAGCTTACTATTTAGTGGAAGATTTGGGATGTGTGGGGGCATACACAATTATTAAATAAGTAAATAATTAATCAAGGGAATTTTAGAGCATAATGAAAGTTATGGAGAATTAATAGCAGGGCAGATTAGGGAGTATCAGTGCTGTGGGGCTTCTTTTTTAAATAGGATGATCCTTTGAGAAGATTTCTTCTGTGACCTGAAGGTAGTGAGTGTATGAGCTATAGGGACATTTGGGTGTTATAGGGATATCTGGGAGAAGAATGTTCCAAGCAGAGGGAATGCACTGTATAAAGACATTGATGCAGGAGCTTACTAAAATTTTGCAATAACAGCAAGAACCCAGATGTCCCAGATAGCTTTATAAGAGTTAACTCAATTTGTATAAAGGTTACCATAAATACTTAGGGATAAATCAATATGATATAAAATACTATGAAAATGCCAATGCTTACAATAGAAAAAAATTTTTTTTCAGAATTTAGGTCACTTAAGCTAAATCAGTGACAACAAAAGAATAACAAAAGTTTATCCTGAAGGCCACTGGCTTTAGAAATTATTCAGACTTTGTGTTATCCATCTTTGTTTTGCCATGGAAATGACTCCTGAATATAGTTTTATATATTGAACTGTCAAGATTTAAAAGCTTTGAGAAGAAAGTGCTTATAAAATAAGTTATCATTACAATTATTTCAAATCTCATTTGATTTTGTGAATAATAATTTAATTTTCTAAAAGACTGGGCTAGAAAGTGAGAAAATCAAGATTGGGTAAGAAATTCTGATCATATATAAATATTAATAAAACCTGCATGAAAATCTTCTGGTTCAACATTTTTAAAGCTTAAGGTAAAGGTAATTCCATAATATTAAAATATACCACTATTTTGGACTTAATCCTTATCCAACAACAATTCTATTGGCTATTTCTTTGACATTTTTAGTTGGTGAAAGTAAGTTGATATTCCTCAAACATGTACACAATTCTTTTCAGTTTTTATCTATCTCTGCATGTCATACGTGAATCTAAACTGTATGGAATAAGGAAACTCACCATATTAAGAAATTTTCTCTCTCATGTGTTATACTTTGCACAGAATTAAAATCTATCCATTTATTCTGCCCCATTTTTTTGGTGCAATTTATTGTTCTCCATTGCTGAAAATAAGCAGATTGATAAATAAGTACCCTTCATGACCTATACATGACATGGTCACTATTATTACTAATATTTCAATATGCTGAACCAAATTTACACACTAAGTGCTTGTTTAAAACAGTCACCTTCAGAGACTACTATTCCAACAAGTAGAATCAGTAAGTTTTTGGAACTTTGCTTATAAAATGTTTTTTCATGATTACAGCACATGCACCTTCTTTTGAAGCTGTGTCAGAAGGTCATTTCTTCATTCCTGGAGTATAAATTTGACTTATGAAAATCATCAGAAAAAAAAACAGAGTCAAATTATTTAAGAAGGGGTTGCAGGGTAATCTAATAAATGCTACTTTGGCGATAAAAATAAAAGAACATGACGGACTTTGTTACATGGCTTTTAGTTAAGCTCAAAATTGGTTTCCAAAGTGGTTTGATCTTGTTCTCCTCATATGATGAATTTAGATTTTCCCATTTATACTCTGAAAGATACCAATCTTTAAAGAGTGGGTATTTTCGTGCTTTATTAAAATTACCAGACATTGCTTTATAGTCAGAATGACTGTTACCATCAGGACATTAGAGGTACACTTCACAAAGATATTTACACTATCAAGTCTCGTTTTGATAAATTTAACTAAAAATGTTTATTTCTTCTATGAGGGAACAGTTCTAGTAATGACAGTGAATTCTTTGATGACAATTCAAATTTTTAAGCATTACACATATAACTATACACTTAGCAGAAGTGTTTCTTGTTTCAAAAGGTGTTTAACTTCTGTCAGTTTATTTTGTTGATTATCAGTTTGAAGAGTGCCGCTTGTTACTTCAGTTTTTTAAAAGATATATGTGCATGTATTTATTTAACCACATATTTGGGTTATTAGATCTCAGAAGTAAGAAAGTTTTATTTGGTATTTTTTAAAAATTTGTTTCCACATACCTTTTATTGAGGGATAGACTTGTTTTATGCCTGCTCTGTGCTAGATAGTGTACCAGAAAATGCATGTGAGAGAAAATGATCAAGATTCATTGGGTTCATTGGAGAAACTTCCATGAAATTTTAGAAATAAGACAAGGACATTCTTGACAATATTGTGCTGTCATTAAGTGTCATTCCCCCCACAAAACAAAAACATTGCTGTGGATATTGGAGAAGGGAGAAAGAATATCTGGTTGGGAATACTGGGAAAAGTTTGATATTGGCCTTCATAAATGGACTATATTTTTATAAGCAAGTCAGGAAAGCATTATAAGTGTATAGGTGGATTTGGAGAACATAAGAGGTATTTGGAGAACTGTGACTAGGTATATGAGATGACAGCTTAAAACATTAAGGAGATAGCAGAGATTAAGACTGGTAAAATAATTTGGGTTGGTGCTTGTCAAGCACAAAATTGAATTTTATAAAACCTTAGAGTTGTTCTTTGAAGAGATAAATATAATAACAGGATACAGTGGAACAAGGAGAGACCAGAGGCAAAGAGAGAGTTAGGTAGAGAGTTGAGAGTTAATGCACTTCTGGACAAAGATGGTGGCTATCACAATGAAAAGTTTCAGAGCTGGATTAATCAGTGTTAAACTGGACATAAAAGACAACAAGGAACACAGACATAGCTTCAGAGAAAGCCTTGGATAGATATATCTGGATGTAACATTTTATCAATGTTGACAGTAGGACTGTATATTTATTAATTATAAAAAGGCTGGAGGGGGATTTCTGGTTTCTGTTTAGGCTTGTAAGGAGCTTAGAAGTTGCCATTCCATCCTAACAACAAGTAAAAAGTTGAACAAACTAAAAAAATAACTGAATAAACAACTCTACTTAGATCTGTCAGAAAAGTGAGGTTCCAGGGCAAGCTGCTACCCTAAAATTGAAGAGACAGATAGGCAGGTACAGAAAATTACAACTTACCAGAGCAGAAACCTCTACAGGAATCAATGCTAGGGTAGGAAACCTGACTTGTAATGCAAGAATTGCTGCAAGCTCAAAATGAACAAATTTGAGAGTTAAAATCTTTGGGGAGGGAGGGCCCAGTCATAGGGAGGTTCCTATATTTTTGTGAGTTTTACCTTCAGGAGCTCTACCAGGTCATCATAGAAAGAAAATTCTCTTATGCTTCTGGCAAGGGGATAGGAAAAGGAAACATTCTGAAATATGTAGGGCATTCTGTTTTTCTTAACAAAATCTGCCCTCAGTAGAAACCATTTTACCACAGCCTAAACTACTGGGATCTTATTAGAGCCTAACCTACCTGGGGGAAAAGAAATATCCAACTCCAGTCCCCCTTAGCCAGCCTGCCCAACCCAGGTGGGTGTGGGGGGAGAAATAAGAACCACTGGTGAAGTTCACAGTCTACGGGCACAAGCTCACAATAAAATGAAAATTAATCATAGGACTACAGAAAAATTTTCCTCCCCTTACTCTTTATCATCCCACTATTAAAGGTCTCTTTTACAGTAGTTCCTTTTACCCAGTACATCATATCCATCTTTCAACAAAAGATTATAAAGCAGCCTAAAAGACAAAATAAAACGTAAAAAAATAAAACAGTCGAAGAAGCTAAACAAGCAGCAGAACTAGAATTAGACGTGGCATAAATTCTAGGATTATCAGTTCAGAAATATTTTTTAAAAGATGAGATCTTTCTATGTTGTCTGGGCCATCCTTAAACTCCTCAAATTATCCTCCCACCTCAGCCTTTTCAAGTAGACAGTTTATACCAGGAATTTTTTAAAAGGCTAATATGTGAAGGGTTTTAGTAAAAATAGTAAACAACACACTATAACAGATGGATAATGTAAGCAGAGAAATGGAAATTCTAAGAAAGAATAAAAAAGAAATGCTAGAGTTCAAAAACACTATAACAGAAATGAAGAATGTCTTTGATAGGTTCCTTGGTAGACTTAATGCAGCTGAAGAAAGAACCTCTGAGCTTGAGCATGACAATGAAAACCTCCGAAACTAAAAAACAAAGAGAATAAAGACTGAAGAAAATCAGAACAAAATATACAAGAATTTTGGGACAACTACAAAAGATGTAACATATGTATAATAAAAGTATTAGAAGAAGAAGAAAAAGATAAAGATATAGAGGCAATATTTGAAGCAAAAAATGACTAAGAATTTCCCTAAATTAGTGTCAAACACTAAGCCATTGATCCAGGAATATCAGAGAACACCAAGTAGGATAAGTGCCAAAACCAAAATAAGACAAAAAACTACACCTTGGCATATCATATTCAAACTTCAGGAAATTAAAGATAAAAAAACCTTGAAATCAGCTGGGGGCGTGGAATTTAGAAGACCAAAGATAAGAAAAGCATCCCACTACTCCTCAGAAGCCATGCAAGTAAGAAGATAAGGAGTGAAATACTTAAAATGTTGAGAGAAAAAAAAAAAATTCTGTACCCTACAAAACTATCCTTCAAAAGGAAGAAGAAATAAAGACTTTCTCAAACAAAATTGAGGAAATTTGTTGCCAGTAGGCCTGCTTTGCAAAAAATGTTAAAAGAAGTTCTTCTGAGTGAAGGAAAATGACATAGTCAGTAACTTGCACCTACATACAGAAAGGAAGAACACTGAAGAAGAAAGAAGTAAGGATAAAATAAAAATTTTCATTTGTGTGACCATGCTGGCCCCCTCATCATGGACTTCAGGCCTACAGATCTGTGAGAAATCAATTTCTGTTGTTTATAAACCACCCAATCTACACTGCTTTGTTACATCAGCCTAAACTGACAAAGACAACACGTTAACACTAATTCAAAGAAAAAGGGAATAGCTATACAGTTGTCTATCAGCATCCACAGGGAATTAGTTCCGGGACCCACTACAGATATCAAAATGAAAAGATGCTCAAGTCCCCAATATAAAATGGTGTAGAATTTGCATACACGATTTTCCCGTATGCTTTAAATCATCTCTAGATTATTTATAATACATTGAGTACAATGTAGATGCTATGCAAATAGTTGGTACACTGTATTGCATTTTATTTGTATTATGTTTATTGTTGTATTGTTATTTTTTATTCTTATGTTTTGGATATTTCCAAATTGTGTTTGGTTGACTCTGCAGATGCAGAACCTGTGGATACAGAGGGATGACTATATTAGACAGAGCAGACATCAAAGCAAAGGAAGTTATCAGGGATAAAGAGGGGCATTACATAATGATAGAAGAATAAATACTCCAAGAATAGACATAACATCCTTAATGTGTATGTGCCCAACAACAGAGCATCTAAATATATGAGGCAAAAACTGATAGAACCATATGGAGAAATAGATAAATCTATTAATACTACTATGCTAGGAGACTTTAACACTTCCCTGTCAGAAACAGACAGACATGGCAGGCAGAAAAATCAGTAAAAACAGTTGAACTCAACAGCACCATTAGTCAACTGGATCTAACTGAC
The DNA here is from genome assembly GCA_963575035.1 of Avahi laniger. Classification (NCBI taxonomy): domain Eukaryota; kingdom Metazoa; phylum Chordata; class Mammalia; order Primates; family Indriidae; genus Avahi; species Avahi laniger. Next base: position 12,587 of record CAUYSK010072900.1, read on the forward strand.
ATCTATAGAATAATTCATCAAACATCAGCAGATTACACATTCTTTTCAAGCTCCCATGGAACATTTGGCAAGATAGACCACATACTGGGTCATGAAACACACTAACCAATATGTCCTTCAATAATCTGTGCTACATTCAGAGAATGGATTATTATGCATCACTAAAAGGAAATGAGCTATCGAACCACGAAAAGACATGGAGGAACATTAAATGCATATTACTAGGTGAAGGAAGCTAATCTGAAAAGGCTACATACCATTTGATTCCAACTATATGATATTCTGGAAAAGGTAAAATTATGGAGACAGTAAAAAAAAATTAATGGTTGTCAGGGGGAGAGGGGAGGGTGGGATAAATAGGCAGAGCACAGTGGATTTTTAGGGCAATGAAGCTATTCTGCACCATATTACAATGGTGAATACATGGCACTATACACTTATCAAAACCCATAGAATATACAACACCAGGAGTGAATCCTAACTTAAACTATGGACTTTGGATGACAATGATGTCAATGTATGTTCATTATTTGTAGCAAATGAAGCATTCTGGTGAGGGATATTGATGATGGGGGAGAGTATATATGTGTGGTGGTAGGGGGAATATGGGAAATCTCTGTACTTTCTGATAAATTTTGCTATGAACCTAAAATTGTTCTAAAAATTAAGTTTATTATTTTTTTTTTAAAAAAAGAATTGACACTGAAAATATGTGCTTTCCTGAATGGATGTGCACCTTTTCAGCTTTGATGTTTGTTCATTTCTAACTGGGAGAGATGTTGTCAGTACCTGAGACTTTTCTAGGAGTAATCTAGACACAAGGTGGTCTGAGCCATGATAGTAATAAGATGGTATATCCATAGCTTTTGGAAGTAAACTTTCATTTTTGCGAATGGTTCTGCATCCAGTTCATGCTGTTGTTGGTTGAGAATCTACTGTGCTAAAAATCAAACTTAGAGCCTGGGTTTCTTTCTATTTCTTTTATTTTTCATAATATCAAGAGAAGGGAAAAGCAGATGGAAATTTTTGACAGCTCACTCTATCAATAGTGAATAAGCATATTTTATTTGTGGGGAGGAGGAAAAAAAGAGTATGGATGCTGCTGGTCTTTAAAGCTTTACAATTTTCTTTTCTGAAATAGCTGGTTTTACTGTTTTGAAAAAATTAATTATGCAATGTTTTGTAAAGCTTTTCCTACAGTCCAGGAAATTTAGCTAAAGCTGACATTTGAGGAAAATGTCTTTTGTACTCTGAATTCTAAAGGAAAGTACCAATGAAACACAGTATTTGAATCCATACCCAAACCTAAGGGGCTTTTTCTGTGCCCTAAACCAATGCTATTACTAACCTCTCACACTCACACCCACTCGCTGCCTCCTAAACAAATATTTCCCCAGTCCATGTAAAGAGGAGATAGAAAAATGGTAGACCAAGGGGAAGCCAGCCTTGAGGGGAGTGGAGCTGTCCGGCTCAGAGGTTGTTTCTTTCCTGAAGGCAAGGGAGGTGTCTTGTGTGGTAGAATGGATAGGGGTTCACAAAATACTGGCAAAGATTGGAGGGTGTATTCGGGACTTACAAGAAAGAAAACTCTCTTTTCTTTTTCTATCTGAATGAATTTTGAGATGAAAGATATGTAGACTAAACCTGATATTGCTTCCAGTTTTTTCTGAGAGGCTGATATGGAGCTCCTAAAATTGAAGGACATTTGTGCACATACAGACTTGTTCCTCTATATATATTGTATTTCAGAAGGCAGGAGAATTAAAGAGACTTTCTAGTAGGGCTTGAAGGGACTGTAGCATTGTATTCCAGGAGTAAGGGGTAACCTTGTTCCTTCCAGTTCTCCACAATCCTCAGAATCCACAGAAGAGAATGTGTAACTAGCCCAGGCTCCCAGGTGAGGACCGCGGAGGATAGAGGAGGTAAGGATCTTTTGGGCTTCCCAGACAGGTACAGTGATCAGGAATGGTCCTCTCCCTCTGGAGAAGGCATTTGGGGTATAGTCCACTGGCAGAAGACCAGGGAAGTCCAGCTGCTCCTTTCTGGAGAATCCTCAGCAACGGAGGCAGCCAAGGTGAAGCTGAATAACGTGAACAAACTTTTTCAGACTGAACAAGCCAGATGAAATCAATCGAACCTTCCACCATGTGCACACAAGTAATAATATCTCTGGGTTCCCTGCTTCCACTTACAGCACCCAACACAGCAGGAACTTAGACCCCAACAAAAGAGGGAAAGGCAATCTACTAACACCACTCCAAGCAGAAAAGGCCACAGCTGTGACTTGTACTGGGTGAGAGGAAGGATCTTTACATGGATGTGAAGTTAAATTATAAACTGAACAGGACTAAGTTTCAGTAACTGAACCTATCAGAACATTGTAGAACCTCTTTAGCATATAAAGGAATGGAAAAGGGGATGTGTATGGACTAAGGTGAGTGTTGAAGCAATAAGAAGTGTATTAGTTTTCTATTGCTGAGTTACAAATTATCACACATTTAGCAGCATAAAATGGCATATGTGTATGATCTCACACTTTCTGAGGGTTGGAAGTCTGCATGTGACTTAGCTGGGCCCTCTGCTTAGGGTCTCACAAGGCTGCCATCAGGCTGTCAGCCAGGCTGTACTGTCACCTGGAGCTCAGGGTCTCATTCTGAGCTTGGTCAGTTGTTGGCATAATGCAGTTCCTTGCAGTTCCTTACAGTTCTAGAACTCAGATTCTGAGCTCTTGGAGGCTGCCCCTCTCCATAGGCAGTTCACGTCATGACTGTTTGCCTCTTCAGGACGAGCAGGAAAGTATCTCTGCTGCTTCAGGAAGGGTCAAGATTCTCTTTTAAGGAGCACAGCTGATTATGTCAGGCCCACCTAGGTTCAAGTCCTTTAGAATAATTCAAAGTCAACTAACTGATAAGGAAACTTAATTGCATCTGCAAAAGTCCCTTCACCTTTGCAATCTATCCAACTTAATAATGGAGTGACAATTATCATATTCAAAGGTCCTGGCACACTCAAGAGAAAGGTGATATACAGGGGTATGCCCCAGTGGGTGAGAATCTTGGGGCCCATCTTAGAATTCTGCCTACACAGGAAGTCTGGTGCCTGTGGGGAATAAGACAGTGTATACCTCGCTTAAATTCAAATTCAATTTTATTTTAAAAACTGCAGGCAAAATGAAATACTGCTTAGGTCTATAGGCTACTAGTTTGTAACTCCTAAAACAGATATCAGAAAAAATGAAATCATTTCATGTTTATAGTCTATTGAATTCTGACCCCTCAATAAACCTGTTAGTTACAACTAAGTAAAAACTGGTGAATTATTGGTCAAAATGAATATGCCATTTATTCGCATTTAAATAGTCCACATGACAATCAGAGTGAGTTTGATAAAATTTATCAGGTCAAAGCTCTTCCCAAATTCAGAGATTTCAAGTTTATTTTATTAATGATTTTGGAGCCCTAGGTCTTATTTAATATTCACAGAGAACTTAGTTCTGGTAAGTTAATGTCCTTCAAAAATCTTAGCTCTATGCCTGAATAATAATGGGGAGGTCTTTTTAATTGCAATTCTTCAAACATTACCAGGAACTATTTTGTTATTGGATGGATATCAATTATTATTTTTTAAAAAAAAAATTTTAGCATGTGAAAGAAGATTTCTAAGTTTATTTCAGGAGCAACAAAATAAAACCTGAGTCTGGAAATGTAAATTTGTGTGTTCAATGAATTTACTCATTCTCTCCTGAAACAAAAATTTAAATTTATCTTTGCATTTTTTCTAAAGAAAAACACTAAAGAAAAGTGTTAGTCACAGCTACTTATTATAACTGATTTCTGCTAAGTTTTTCTTTAATTAAAATAATGTGTTTGTGACTACCAACAGTTATTAAAAGCATATAATTTAAATATCTTTTCATATTTATTGCTCCTTTTTGTTGTTTAGAAAGAGCACCAGATTATTACCACATAATTTATTCTCTGATAATTCTCTTAATAAGGAAATAAACTTCAGGAAGTGCTTTAAAAGATATTACGGCTGAAAAGTGTTAGTCAGAAGAAGCTACAGACCTAAACAGATTTTCCATTTCTTTGGATTTTATGTTTTTAATAATAGATTGAATAGTTAGTTGCCTGCTTGACAAGTTTATTGCCCTTATCCAGTTGCCAAGTGAAAAACATTTCCAAACTGACAGCAGGCATTAAAAACACCTACAAGTGATTCAGACCATTAAGAACTCGTGAAACTCGAGAGGCAGTGTTCACCGGGCTTTGCTCTGTTTTCCAGGCTTCTCCTCAGAGCCTGGCCCCGCAGCTCCTGCATGTTGAGATGAAACACATTTCAAGGTAAAAGTCTCAGTTTTTAACTGAAACGTTCAAGCTTCTGCCCAAACAAAATAGAGCATTCTCCTTATAACTCAATATTTAAAACTGATTCATCAAGTAATCTGGATTAAGAACAAAGGGAATCTGTATTTCTCTGAAAGTGTTCAGAGTACTCACAAAAAGCCATTTTTTATGACTTGCTGAACACATCTTTTTCTTTTATATTTTGTTAGAGTCTGTAAAAGGAAGGTATCATTTCAGATCTCTTTGTGATGTAGATGCCTAGCAATTTTTCTATCATTTTTGAGGGCTGAGTTCATTTGAAAGGCTCTGGTTCAGTTTGCTGAGAATACCACGCAGGGGCTGTGAACTCAAATTACTGATAGGGTCCAGGAAGGTGACATAAATATGTAAATCAAGGAGGGGGTTGAGGCAATCAGGAGTATGGGCTCCATCGCAAACAGGACAGGACACATGTCACCTAAACACACTTTCAATTTTATTTTAAATGCACCAGCCAGGCAAAATACTGATTAGGTCTACAGGCCACGAGTTTGAAACTCCTATTACAGTGGTTGAAAGGACACCCTGATATCCCCGCTAAAATGGCCAGTTTAGTGCCTGCAAGAAAATCAGATGATGGGATGAAGGAAATGAATTTAAACAGAACTTCTTAAAATACTTAAAAGAGT
>CAUYSK010072901.1:0-42206 GCA_963575035.1 Avahi laniger
ATATAGAAAAAACTAGCCGGGCATGGTGGCGCATGCCTGTAGTCCCAGCTACTTGGGAGGCTGAGGCAGGAGGATCGCTTGAGCCCAGGAGTTTGAGGTTGCTGTGAGCTAGGCTGACGTCATGGCACTCACTCTAGCCCAGGCAAAAGAGTGAGACTCTGTCTCAAAAAAAAAAAAAAAAAAAAATTCTCTCTTTCCCCTGGGCTGACCAGTAGCAGGATTTTTTTTTTCCTATTTTGTGAACAGAAAAAGAAGAAAGAATCTTGTTGTGCTTTAAAAACCCCTGGATCCATCCATGCCTGAAGGCATTATCCTTGGTCTTCCCGATCATATTTAAGCCAGATTGGATAGTTTCCATCAGCTATGACTGAAAATTTACTGACCAGTACAGATCATGTGTTCTTGTGTGTCACAGAAATGAGTTTGTCAAAGAAGGGGCAGCATTTATTTGGAAGACTTTGCAGTGAAGGGAGAAAGTAAAATATATTATATTCTCTCTTGAGCCATGAGGCTCAAGTTCTTGAAAATTCTCATAATAGAAGAACTTGCCTTGGACAAGTTCAGGACCTTATGTAATGAAAATAAAGATAATGTCATTGATTTTCAAAGCCAGCGTTAGTATAATGGATATCTTATATACTGTATCTTATATGCAATGAATATACAATAATATATATGTACTGTTACTTTCTTGCTGGAAATTTTTATATTTCTCTCTCCCCTGCACTTCCAATAAAGTGGTTGTAAATTTGTTTTGCATTATTGCATACTAATAAGTATTGAGTCTAAGCCTCCTTCCAAATGTTCAGCACTTTCTACATTTCATGACTTTGCGTTTCCATGCCTAGATCCAAGGTCCTTCTAAAGTTGCAGAATAATTCAGCTGCCTGAGATGGAAAAAGCTTTAGATAACCTTTGCAATTATTTCCCCATGTCTTCCCCAATACTGGTTTAAAAAATCTCCGCTTTTCCACTGACAAATTTTAGACTATAGCACAAACGACCAACCTCTTGAGACATGATTGGACCACTACCCTTCTCACAAGCTCTGAGTGCTTCTTTTTTTCTCTTGTATCTCTTTCTATTCTTGTTCTCACATCAATGAGCTTGTTTGGCAGTTTAGCTATCTCCAGGCTGCTGGGAGGAGCTTGGGGTGCTGCCTTGGGGACATCAGAAATTTATATATCTATCCTCTACCATTCATGCCTTAGATGAGTTTCTCCTCAATTTAAGTGAGGACTTCCCATTAAGGGAATCTGAAAAATTGATGTCAAGGTTATTAAAAAGGAATCTCAGTTCTAGAATGCAAAAGAACAAGATGATGAAGGAGATTTTGGTATTCAGGTGAGTGATGGTGGCCTAAGTTCCTTATACCATTTTATTTAAACAGGGATTATTATAAAGTTGAAGGTGAGAAGCTTCATTTTAAACTTGGTTTCATCTCATCTCCAGGAGCTGTACAAATTACCCAGGTACTTTGGTCAAAGCTCTTATAACTCTAAGAACCTCAGAGAAGCCTTTACAGCAATGTGAAGATGTTGCATACCCCTCTGGAGGGTGGCAGAATACTGAAATAATTTAGAGATAATTTCCTTCCTCTCAAAATTCATGGAGTCTTCATAAAACAGGTATTTGGTATATTTGATATAGGTGTCTTTCTCTCTTTGGCCCTACTGCAGAAGTTGGTGCACTTTGATGTACATAATCACCTAGGGAGTTTGTTGTGACGCAGATTTCTGGACTCCACTCTTGCATGTTCTGGTGTAGTAGGTTTGTAGTGGGTCCAGGATTGAAATTTTAAACAGGCTTCCAAGAAGACTCTATTGAAAGTGTTCCACGGGGTTTATTTTGAGAAACATTGCCACAGGGACTAAAGGACTCCACTGTGTAAGGACAGCCCAGGGATTCCTACAGTTCTCCCAAGCTCATGGTAGAGACGGGATGTGATGATGTTCTATTAGTCTGCTCCCAACAGGTTTTGACCAAGATGGTTCCAAAAGAAAGGGCCATGTACTTATGGATTCAGATTTTTTTCCCCATGATTTCCTTTTGACTCTTTAGCAAGGACATGATTTGCAATGTGGAGGAAATATCTGGCAGGTTGGCAGGCCAATGCGTAGCCTAGTTTTTAGCCAGACAGAGTTCAGATAGAGCAGGATTGTTTGTGGGCTGGTGCCCAGTAATTACAGTTAGTGGGAAGAGTTGCCTTCTGTTTTAATTGCTCATGTCTTGTGGCCTGATCAGATCATTTATCAGCATCATATATGTGTCCAGCATAATTTTTGTTCCTCACTCTGAGCTGTGATTTTTATAGAGTGTTTATGACCAAGGTGGTAGCTAGAGACAGGATGTTGATTCACTGTAAATTTATTTCAACTGGGAAGATTACCAAAGCAGGATATCTCTTATTTGTTTATTGATCTATTTATTTATTTTTGGTCATTGTCTAAGAAACTTGATGGATAGTGTTTTCCCTGCTTTGTTCTCACCTATTCTTTGATGATGTATGACTTTTCTTTCATAAAATCTTTCATTTGGTGCTCTGATTGACTTGTGTGCATAATATTTATTATTGCTAGGAATTAGAGTAATAGAGCTAAGCTAGCAAACTAGAGACCCACGTTTTGCATAAAGTCAAAATGGATGTGGTTATATGTTATAATGATAATGTCTTAGATATATTGGGTTAAATAAAACATATCAAGTAAATTCCACGTGTTTTATTTATTTATTTATTTATAACATTTATTTATTTATAACATATAACCAATTTAAAAATGATTAATTTGTGTAATATTTCACAATTTTTTTGATATCCAATCTTTGAAATCTAGTGTGTACTTTACACATACAGTATTTCTCAATCTGGATCAACCATATTTCAAGTGCTCAACAGTTATGGCTAGGTGGCTGCTATATTGGATGGTGTGACTTTAAAATATTTTACCATCTATTGAATGTTAATCGATTTTATTTTGAGCAAACCCAGTGACTAGAAATTTGAAATTGGAACCCGGGAATTTTAGAAGTGAAAGTGTTCTTAGAAATCATCTAACGCTGTCCTCCCAATTCTATAGCAAAATAATGAAACAGCAATGGGATTTGAACGCAGGTTTCTTGATGGTTGGGCTGCATTATCCTGGCCCCCATGTACCATAATGTTTTTAAATGGAAACATTAGAATCTGAATTTATAAAAGGAATTCCTGGCTTTACATTTAAAAAGTTATACAGAATGTGGCCCAGTCTTCCATAGAAAAGTTTGATTAAGTTGTGTAGCTAATTAAATCTCAATTTACATTAAACATGTTAATTTTTTCATAGTTCTATTTTTTCCCAAGGTCCAATAAAAGGGGTTGGCTGGAAAAATTAATAAAAGGAATTTTAAAATTTACATTGTAAGTAATATCATTTGACTTAGGGACAAAAGCAGATACAAAGGAACCATCCTGAATTGCAGAGAACTCTTCATCACTGGTGTTATTTAAGAAAAGCCTTGATGATGTAGAAGAGATTCTTTGAACATGAGATGAAAGCACGATTTCTCAAAGAATAGTTCACAGAAGGCTAGTCCTGTGAGATGCACCCTCATATCCAAGTAAGTTTAGGCAACACTGTGCCTCTCTGATTCACAACACTCATTAGCATAGCGAAAGCTCGAAGAAGTCATGCTGTAACGAAACCTGCTTTATTTGAGTTAATCCGCTGTCTTCCAAAATCATTTGAAAAAGAATCCTTTTCTATTTTTTAATGACACCTACTAGCAGTCTATAGACTCAAGAAAATCACTTTCAGAAATGCTGTGAATTTAGATAATCACTAAGTCTCTTTTGTCTATTGCATGTTTATAGCAATTTATAGGAACTCATCCGAGGGGTTAGGTGTACTTGCTTTTCTGTGTATGCTTCTTTTCTAAAAAAATCCTTCCCCTATTCTGTGTAAAATATTTTCCTTCAGTTTTCTAGGCTATTTGAAATATCACCCATTAGATGTATTTGTATTATCAACCATCCTCTTGAAAAAATTCCTAATTTGCCCTACTCTCCAGAGAAGATATATAGTCAAGGATTCAAGGAGGGGCTACCGGAATGTGTGGGAGAATATATTACAGAATGCTAGGTGAGGGATGCTAAAAAGATATTTGTCCTTTTTGAAATGTTGTGTTTAATGTATTCTACACAAGGAAAAGTTCTATGTTATCAGTTAAATAGGCTACTATGGACCAGCTGGGGAGCCTAAATATGATTTATAGCTTGTTTTGCAGGGAAATTGCCTTCAGCATTCCAAAAAGCCAATTCACAAGCAAATGTTAGGAGTATAAATTGTACATTAGATACTACTAATGACTGACTCAGAACCTCAGGGAATAAAGTAATCAATGTCCTGTGTTTCTTTCAATGCACTATCTTGCTTTTTGCAATAAGACCTTGGCTTCTCCAAACAGCCAGAAGATGGAGCGAATGATAGAACAAAAGTTTTTACGACAATGTTTACAGGGTCTCATAAATCATAAAGTAACATCAAGAAGCCCTCATCAAGAATTTCCCTAGATGATAATGAGGTTTTTATTCTTAAAAATACTCCTACATAAAATAAGCCAAATTATTTTCATTTCTCATGAAACATGTACAGAGTAGATGGACACATACATATACAAATGGCCTAAACTTAAGAAGCCCCAAACAGCCGTTTGCAGTTTTTTTGAGGAAAAATAAAATGTTTTCTGGATTCACAAGGGAATAGAATGACACATTCATTGCAATAGGTCTCTATTGACTGGACATACTCCAGGCCAGGAAGACTGAAGTTGGAGAAAAACAGGGAGAATTCAAATGAAACTTATTTTAAAATATAATATTGATACTTATTAAGACCAGAAAAGATACAAAATGTAAACTATGCTGAGATGTTGAACACTTGTTTTAAGTAGGTTTCAGAAAAGGTTTCTTTGACTCGGCTAGAGTGCTCAAATGAAAGATAAGTTTCTTTTTCTAATCTGTGTTACTGAGTTATAATTTACATGCAATAAACCAATTTTAAATTTACAATTTGATGAGCTTTAACAGATGGATATAGCCATTTAACCACGGCTACAATCATGATGTAGGATATTTCCATTACCCCAGAGAGTTCCTTTGGGCCCCTGCAGAGTCTGTTCCTGCCTGCTGTCTGTAGATTCTGCTTTTATTATAGTTTTTGTTTTTCTAGAATTTTATGTAAATGAAATCTTATCTTATGATTTTTGTAGCATCTTGGTTTGGCTTTTTTTTTTTAACTCAGAATAATGCTTTGATATTCATCCAGTAGTTTGTTCTTTTTTTATTAATAGTATTTCATGGAAAAGATATACCATAATATGTTTATTCATTCATCCATGATGGTAAGTTAAGTTGTGGCCAGTTTTTGGTGATTATGAATAAAATTGCTGTAAACATCAACAGATAGGTCTTTACGTGGACATATTTTCATTTCTCTTGGAACATATTTAGGAATAGGATTGCCGAGTTGTGTGTGAAGTATGTGTTTAAGTTTATATTCCAAAGCGACTGTTCCATTTTACATTCCTATCAGCTATGTATGAGAGTTCTAGAATGCAGGCATTTTCATGAACATGTATATTGCCAGTCTTTTTGAATTTTAGCCATTCTAATGGGTGTGTACTGATAATACATCGTAGTTTTAATTTACACTACCCTAAGGTCTAATGATGTTGAGCATCTTTTTGTGTATTATTTTCCATTTGCATATCTTTTTAGTGAATTATCTATTCAAAATTTTTGCTCAATTTTTTAACTGGATCGTCAAATTGGGTTTCAAGAGTTCTTTAAGTATTCTAGAAATATGTTCTTTGTACAATATGTTTTCCATGTATTTTCTCCTACTCTGGCCTACGTTGCATTTTCTTAATGTCTTTTAAAGAATATACTTTTAATTTTGGTCTTAATTAGTGTTCTTTGTAAAAAATTCCTAAGCCAAGATCACAAAGATTTTCTCTTACGTTTTCTTGTGAAAGTGTTACAGTTTTAGCTCTTACCTGTAGGTCAGTGATCCATTCAGAATTAACTTTTGTATGCAGTGTGAGTATGGGCTTAGGTTAATTCATTTGTTTATTTTGCATATGGATATTCAATTGTTCTAGCACAATTTATTGAAGAGAATATTCTTTTTCCTTTGATTTATCTTGGTACATTTGTCAAAAATCAATGGATCATATAAGTATTGTTCTATTTTTTATCTTTCTAGTCTGTCCCATAGATCTATGTATCTAACCTTACACCAGTAACAGGCTCTTTTGACTTGTGTAACTTTATAATAAATATTAAAATCAGGAGGTATAAGTTCTCTTTGGTTTTCTTCTTTTCAAAAATTGTTTTGGCTATTCTAGATCCTTTGCATTTCCATATCAGTTTTAGAATTAGCTTGTCAATTTTACAAAATAGCCTGTTGGAATTTTGATTGGGATTTTGTTGAACGTATAAATCATTTTGGAGAGAACTGACATCTACATAATATTGAGCCTTAAGTTGTTGCACTAAGGTTTATAATATACACATTTAACTTATCACCACCTATCTTCAAATAATGTTATGATATTTTACAAATAGTTTCAGACACTTAAAATCTATTCTTACCCTTCCTTTGTGTTAATGTTATTATATATTTTACTTTCATATATGTTATAACCCAATAATACATTGCTCAGTCAGTTATCATTTAAAGTGGTAAGAAATTTAAAAAATGCCTTCCATATTTATGCATATAGGTATCATTTCCAGTGCTGTTCATTCTTTGTATAGATCTACATTTCCATCTGGGTGTTTTCCTTCTACCTAAAGACTGTCTTTAACCTTTGTGGCAGTACAGATCTGACGGTGGCAAATTGTCCTAGATCTTTTATCATATGAAATGGCATTTATTTTTCTTTTATTATTGAAAGATATTTTCACCTGGAAAAGAATTGTAAATTCACATTTTTTCTTTCAATAATTTAAATATGTCACTGCAATATCTTCTGGCTTGCATAATTGTGGAAGCAAAGTTGGTTATCATCCTTGTCTTTGTTCCACTGTACATAATGTGTCTTTTTCCCCATTGGATGCTTTTAAAATTTTCTCTTTTTCACCACTTTTCAGTAATTTGATCTTGATGTGTCTTGATTTTTCCCTTTGGTTTTTACCCCTTGAGGTCTTTGGAGTTTCTTGGATTTGGGGGTTTACTTTTTCAACTGCTATTCGTCAAATCTTTTTTTTGTCGCTCCGTTACTCTCCTCTATTTCTGAAAGTCCAATTATATATGTTTATGTCACACTGCTTGGTTTTATTCTAGAAATCACTGATGATGTGTTCATTTTTGTGTTTTTAGTCTTTTTTTTTTCCTCTTTTCTTCATTGGAATAGTTTCTATTGCGATATAAACAAGCCGACTGGTCAATTCTTCAGGGTCTAATCTGATTTTAAACCTACACAGTATATTAGTTTTCCAGATATTGTATTTCCCATCTCTAGAAATTACCTTTGGGTTTTGTTTATAACTTTCATTTCTGTCCTTAGTATGTTTATGTCTTGGTCTACCTTCTTGAACATATAGAGCATAAATATAGCTGTTTTAATTTCTTTGTTTGCTAGGCTAGCATTTGTCATTTCTTTGCTTCTATTGACTGATTTTTAGACATATTTTCCTATTTCATTGTGTGTATAGTAATTTTGACTGGATGGTAGCCATTGTAATTTTTATCTTGCTGGATGAAGGATTTTGTTGTATTCCTTTGTATAGTGTATTGGATTTTTCTAGTACAAAATAAGTTACTTGGACTCAGGTTGATCAGTTTAAGATTTACTTTTAAGGTTTATTAAAGCATATACTTAGCATCCTGGTCTAGGGTTAATTTAGACTCACAACTAACACAATGTTCCTCTAATATCCTGTGCATTAATTAACACAATGTCCTTGTAAGGTCCTGCGTATTACTTGTATATCACAAGGTCTCTTCAGTGTGACTGAAGGGAATAGAGACTATTCCCAGGCCTGGGTATGCTCCTCCTTTGACTTACTGCTTTTCCATGCTTCTTACTCCACTGTTGGGTAGTTTCCTCTCACCGTGTACTGATCTATACTCAGCCAAAGACTTCTGCAGATCTCTGGAGCTTTATCTCTGTGAAGTTTGCTTTTTCCAGGCATTCTATCCCACAGATTCTTATCAATTTGGCCTCCCTAACGTCTGATTTTTGTTCCTTCAACTCAATGAGACCACCAGGCTCTGTTTGGGTACTTCCTTGTTGAATTGCTTCTTGGAACCTGCCACTTGGCAGTAAACTGGTGCATCTATACGGTTTTTGGGTTTATCATTTCTTTCCCTTCCCTCAGGGATTACAGTACTGCATTGCTTCTTATTCAATGTCCAAAAATCACTGTTCTTTATATTTTGCCTGCTTGTTTCTTATTTGACATGTAAGAATACATCTGGTCCCCATCATTACATCAGGGCCAGATGAATGACATGTTTTTAACACTAAAAATAAAACCCTGTCCCTACTCTTTACAAAGCAAATCTTGCTCATTGGCATTGATAAAAATGAAATTCAGCTTCCAAACGAGTAATATTGTTTGTAACCTTCATTTGTAGAGAAGCCTGAGGCATGAGAGAAATAACTAATTTATGTTTGTAAAATCTCATGTTCTTCTGTAATTACCGGCTGGAACTTATATCGGTGGTTCTGTAATTTTTAATAGGCCTGGATTTGTATTCATATGTCTAGGACAGTTGCTGGTGTTGGTGACTGTGAATTTAATTTCTACAGTTTTAAACTCAAGAATGACATCCATGTATTTCACTATTTCTTCTTAACAGCTTGCTTTTAATAGGAACTGGCTGAACTACATTTCCAAGCATAGATATGAGAGAATGAAAAAGATTCTTATTCTAGAAGATAACAAAGTTTCAAAAATAATTTTTCTCTGCTTCTAGTTCCCCTACATTGTCTAATTGGACGTTACTGAAAATGAATCACAGATGCATTTATAGACTTGGTCCTTTAATAGGAAGTTGCTTGCAGGAATATGAATTTTTGCTACTTTTCTTACCTTCTTCCCCTATATTCTTTTTCTTTCTTTTGATTCTTTCCTTCTTTTATCCTTCCCTTTTCCTCCTAAAAATGATACATGTGGCCCTTGTAGTTCCTTTCAGTTACCACACTCAACCATCACCTTTCATGTCTCCATATTTTTGTTCCCTGTTATTTCCTTTGCTTAGAATATTTTTACACTCTTTCTTTCTTGGATAGCTCTCATATATTCTTTAAGGCTCAGGTCAGACAATGGACTAACTTGTGTCAAATTGTGTGTCCAACATATATGTATACATATATATATGTATGTAAATATTTGTAATGAGTAAATAAGAGCATAAATGAAGCAAATTTTTCCTAAATTATCTTCATCCCTACAGCTCAAGGAGAAGAACTATACAGTGGATAACAGTGTGGGATCTAGAGTCTGACTCTTTGACTCTTGGGGTTCAAATCCTGGTTCTACCCACTAAATAGCTGTGCAAACTTAGCTAAACTACTTTTTCTCCCGTCAATATCTTCATCTCTAAGATTGTGATCATAGCACTACTCTTATATAGAGTTATTGTGAGGATTTGATGAGATAATACATAAACTGCATAAAATAGTACCTAAGCACTCCCAAAATAGCAGCTATTATTATCAACAGGAGCTAATTTTTTATATCAGTTCACTGATTCTTCACATCTGCAATTCAATTGTCCCCTCAAGTCTCTCCTAAAATTATCAACTTTTCATGTTCTCACAGGAAAGACTGCCCAAAGGTGACAGAATGAAAAAACTATGCTTTTTATTATAGTCACATAAAATAAGGTCAGTTACACCAAGTTGTCCAAATGCACTGGTGAATTAAAGCCTCCAACTTTTACAAATTTTTGTACATATATCTATGCATTTATAAATACATACATATGTAAAAGATACATATTTTCTACTAAAATAAAGTGCCCAAATCTTGACATATGGGGGCATCATAGGGAGAAAAGAATCATAAAGTTTTATCAGTTATAGACTGTACTTTCACAATACAAGAATCTATTTTGTACACATTTATTCAGGTATAATGAGCTTTAATCACCCACTTTTTTCTGAATTCTTCTATGTGAATTAGTTTATCCAAAATATTAAAAGAAGTCATGTGACCAACTTATAATAAATCAGAAGCTAATTTTTATGACTGTGCCTGGCACAAAGGCTTTGCTTCTCAATAGAGGGGTAGTTAAGCTCTTTTCTTAATTTTCCTATTTTTTGGACTGTTGTTTCTCTGCTAAGGTGATAAGCAGAGGGAGAAATGAATCAGACGTCTCTAATTCTAAATCCTTTAC
The DNA here is from genome assembly GCA_963575035.1 of Avahi laniger. Taxonomy (NCBI): domain Eukaryota; kingdom Metazoa; phylum Chordata; class Mammalia; order Primates; family Indriidae; genus Avahi; species Avahi laniger. The sequence goes on from CAUYSK010072901.1 coordinate 10,389, forward strand.
TAGCCTTCAATAAAGTTAGGGTTTGGTGAAAAGATCTCTGTATTTTTACAGCATCCTGGGCTTCATAAGAAAAGGCCTAGCAGGATCCAAATTGTGTGTCCTACTGCCTCTGTTATAATTAAATTTTTGTTTGAACCAAGAAAGAAAAATTAGGGTGGAATGATCGATAGATCATTGAGTGAACCAACTCAAATTGAAATAAACTCTCTGCTATGGTGAGAAACCTTAGTGAGAACATGCTTGAATTCAAGAACAAAATAAAAGGTTAAAGAAAAACTAGATGATTTAAGATAATTCAGAAAATCCTCACTTGAAATGAGAACTAGAGTTCTATTCCCTGTTCCAAGAGCTCAGCTACCCTTCCCGAGCTTTTCTGGAATTTTCTGCTATCTTAGACTCTTAAGACAATCGTTTGTAGTTTCTGAGAAGAAATTGAATTTTAAAATGCTTTTGAAGAGACTTCAACCTATTTAAGCTTAATACGAACCCAGCCATTGCAGAATCTCTCGTGATTACGTGTTCAAACTACATTAGAATATATCTTATTCAAGCAGGAAAGGGAGAAGCTGTCAGCACTGAAATTGCATAAAACACTCCAGACTTCCCAATAAATGGGAGGTTGAGAACAATGGGAAGCCCAGACATTTCCCAGAGTCAGACCAAGGAAGGAAATGTTTTAATTTTGGAAGGGGAAATAAAGGGCAAAAAAGTGTTTCCAATCACCTGGCCTATCTCAGCAGGGCCTGTGCAGAAACCAGGCTGCCTAGCTACTGATTTTGGTGAGCATCTTGTTAATGGCTTGCTTGACGTGGGTGGTGGAGCTGCGTCGCCTTGTCTTGCCCTGCACCATCCTCCTCCGACGTACCTCTCGACACAACTCATAGAATATCTCTGTGATGTTCCCTTCTCCGGTGCAGGCAGAACACTCGTAGAAAGCACACGCCAATTCCGTGGCCAGCTTCTCCCCTTCTTCTGTGCTAACCTGTCTGGAGTGGTCCAAGTCAGCTTTGTTTCCAACCAAGATGAGAGTCACATTTTTGGGCTTTTTGATCTCATCTAGGATGTTCTTCAGCGGCAGCACTTCCTCAAAACTCCCTCGGTCAGTAATGTCATAGACCAGCACAAAGCCTTCCCCCCACCGCATGTGTCCTTCCTTCTGAATGGTGTCTTCCTGTTGGCAAAGAAAAATGGAGGTCAAGAGACCTGGAAGTAATCACAACGTACAGGCGCTGCTGACGCTAGTAGTAATCCCTTACTTTCTGTTCTTTATATCCAAAGTCACCAAAAGGCCTTGGTAGTCTGCCTGTACAGCTTACTTTCTCAGTCTGAAATAGAAGCATTACTTATATCAAGATATTTCAGGGAACTGAAAATTTTCTAACTTCATGGACTTTAATTTTCTGCTTTTAACTTTTTCTGGCCACATCATTAAATCTGTCATTACCAAGACTATCAAGAAATTATAATCTGAATAGAGCATATCACCTTTGAGACTTTCCATCATAACTAAGAAATTAACAAATTGACAACCAACAAATAGTCCTTACCCTGTCTTTTAGGTATCAGAATGAGAGCCAAAATTTAACAAGATGCCTTTTAGGTTCATTTACTTGGTTTCTTCGTCTGTTTCAGTCTCCTCTCTCTTCAGATTATAGACAGCCCCAAGGGACAGAAAAAAAATGACAGATTCTATAGAGTCCAACTTCAAGCTAAGGATTTTGGCTTTTTTTTTTCCTATCCTGATACCTCAAAAATGTTAGGTAGTACTAATAACGACAGCAACTCATTTGAAGTGATCCTCAAAGGAGTGCTCACTTCTCCATAGGAAGGTAGCATGTACGATTTGAAAAAGCACTGGTTTCACAGGTTCAAATGACTTCTGGAGGCTGGAACTTCCCTGCTGCCTCTCTCTTCAAAAGCAGTGCTCGACGAAGGTCAGAAAATAAGGAGGTGGGAGTGGCGGAAAAGTGTATAATTCATTTCAAGAATATTTCTTGAATTACACACTTTAATTCAAGTCTTCGTGGGGTCACAGGTCATTGATAAAGCACCATGGAAATTTTCGGTTTCCTGTCATTCCAGTGGTCATTTCTATATGTAGAAACTAAACCTGTCTATGAACCCTTTTGCAATCTCAGAACTGACGGACCTCAAAGCAAATTTACAAAGCAAATATTACAGGAGAGATTCCTAAAATAAAGTTTTCTAAAACAAACAATACATATATCTCTCTCTTAAAGATTCACCTTACACATAAGCATATTAGAGGCTCTGAGAATTCTTTCGGTAAAGATACCTGTTTAACTTTAAGCATTTCAAAACACATTTGACCATGAAAACTTGTTAATATTTCACTAAACCACAAAGTATAAGGGAGGAAGTCTAACCTAGATGATACGTGGCTATTGCAGAATTTTCAAAATCCTCTTGAAGCACCGGGTAGTTTGCATAAGGATGCATACATAGACTGTTACAAATATGTTAACATAAAAAATGGCTAGGTAATTAGAGAAAAAAGGTTTTAGGCATGCAAAAGTTGAAAGAAAACACCTTAATTTTGTTCATATTATGTATGTCTCATTTTTACTTGATCCAGAAAATATTTTAGCTGAACTTCTTATTCACCTGACCAGCAGTATCTAGTATCTCCATGGAAACAGCTTCATCATCGATGGTTGCTTGGTGTCGGTAGGTTGATTCTAAGGGAATGAGCAAAGAAGGCAAAAAGGTAAATAAATACAAGATTTAATTTGGTCCTTAAAATTAGAAATTGGGCATGGGGGAAGTATTTCTGTTTTTGTAGCAGAAGGGACCACGTAGTCTAGGAAAGAGAAGATGGATGGGTAAGAGTGTGGAATCTTTGTACTGATAGAACTCCTGGAAGTAACAAGTTCTAATTTGGGAGCCACACACTTTCAGAGTATAGGATAGGGGAGATCTGTCTGTCTCTTTGCTCCTCTATCCTTTCCCCGTAACACTCCATCTTATTTTCCTGTGAGGCCAGCCACCTGGTATTCTTTTCCTTCTAAAACGAGCCCTGCACAATCTAAAATGAGAAAGTATTTCCCCCAAAGTGCATTCTGTCTCAGTGCTCCTAAAAATCCAGTTTCTGAAAATCACTATTCGTAATAAGATACATGCAAACAAGAGCAACTAATTTCCTTCCAAACCTCCATCCCGGAAATGTAACCGACATTTTAGGGAGGTGGAAGAATCTTACCAAATGATGTACAACTATGAGAAAGTCTCGGCGGCAGTAAAAGGTGGCTGGACCCCAGTGTTTGGAGCAGTAACCCCAAGCAGAGGAGGGCTGGGCAGCATGAAAGGGGGATGGAACATGCAGAGTCCGCTCACTCCCATGGCCTCCTCAAAGCAGAAAAATGGCAACTACTCAGTGCCAGCTGGAAGTTGGAGGGTCAGTAGCAGAAGGGACCCCAAGCCACATGGGGGTGAGGAGAAGTGAGCAGGGGCAAGAAGTCTGAGCAGCCCTGAGTATGCCCCTCATCACATAAAATGGAAACCACAGGTCAAAAAACAAGTGCCAACTGGTGCTGTTCTGTGTGAAAACTAGAACAACTGAAATGAAGAACTGAATGAATGATTGAGCTGATGAGGGTCAGGTTGAGGAACTCTCCTAGATGTATAAGTAAATGATAAGAAGAAAAAAATGTAAAAGTAAAATTTAATAAGAGGTATAGATAATAGAACCAGAAATGTTATCATTCTTTATAAAATGAGTCTTAGATCAGAGAATAAAATACAGAGAAAAGTGGAAACATTTGAGGTTGTAATTACTGAGAATTTCCTCAGATGAAAGACACTGTAAGACTTATGATCAAAAGAACTATCAGGAGACATGAAGAAAAACATCCCATATCTAAACCAATTACAGTGAAATTTAAAGATATCAATGACAAAGAAAAATCTAATGGGATTTAGAGCGAAGAAAGCACATCACCTACAAAAAGACAGATTGATATTGGACTTCTTACAAGTGAAGCCGAATCAAGATGTCCATGGTGTAAAACAAAAACAAACTACATCAAAAGCAACCCAGAATTACAATTCTAGATGATTCCAATACATCAGGGTGAAGGTGATGGACAAGATCAGAGGCAGGTTTGAGTGAACGAACATATAGCATCCATCTTATATTTCTCCATTATCCTTATTCTCATACTGATATTTAGCCTAATTGAAAACAAGATAATATTTGTCTTATTTTGGAAGATGATGTAATAAGAAAGACCAGAGAAAGTGAGCTAAGTTTTCAATGCAATAAATTAGAAGAGGAGAAACAGAATAAATTCAAGAAGACATAAGGAAGGAAATAAAATCCAAAACATTCATGAAAAAAAACAAAATCAAAGCATGGTGCTTGAAAACATTAAGAAAAAAAAGACAGCAGAGAGGTAAATATTTAATAATACTGACTAGTAAATTAAGAAAGAGAAGATGCAATTAAATAAAATATGGCATAAAAGAGGAATTGTACATTCTGCTGAAATAAAAATAAAATTATATTATGAATTTTATAGCAACAATTTCAAACCCTGATAAATAATTCTGGGAGAAAAATGCACAGATTGGTGCAAGAAGAACCAAAGTGCTTGATTAGATCAATAACCATTAAATAAATTTAAATGCTAATTGTAGATCTCTCCCCACAATAAGAAGCAATTGCACCAAGGTAGCTTTATAAAAGATTTCTTTCAAATATTAAACAAGTTGTTCTAGAAAATAGAAAAGTATTGCTGCCCAATTCCTTTTACGGGAAATTATGTTGACTTCAAAAACAAGTAGTACAAGAGTAATGAGGAGAAAGTAAAAAAAGAAAAAGAAAATAGTAAGCTCATTTTGTATTTAAACATGGATTCAAAAATTTTAAATAAAAGATTATCCAACCGAATCCAACAGTGTAATAAGTACATTATGATAAAGTAGTTTATTTCAGAAATGTAAATTGTGTTTAAAGTCTATCAGTTCAATTTAACACATTAATCAACTAAGAGGAAAAAATCTAAAGAAGTATAGATTACTTCTAGGAAAAAATCTAAAGAAGTATAGATTACTTCTATAAATGGAGAAAATATTTTTTCTATAGCTTGCTACCTATTTATGATTTTTAAAAAAGTTTAAAAAACTGAGAATAGATGGGATTCCTTAACATGATAAAGGCTGTATGTCAAAACCCCACAGTATATATCAAATAAATGGAGACATTTTAGACGAATTGCCTTTAAACTCAAAAACAAGAAAAATATGTGCTATATAAAAATATAATCCAACGTGGATTGCGAACTCCAAACAATACAATAAGATAGAAAAAATAAGAGATGGAAGAATAGGAAAAGAACTTAAACATCATCAAGATTATGAAATTAAAGGTCAATACAGGATCACTAGCCACCTTCTTTGTAAGCAAATGCCACCTAGGAAGTACAAGAGAAAACAAGAAACTACTCCCAATAGCAGTAAAATAAATAATAATATTTAGGGAATAATAAAAAATGAACAAAACTGTCGAGTAGAAAACTTTATGAAAGAACATAAAGACTTGAATAAATAAAATTTCCAAGAAAAATGGATAAGCAATAATTTTTAAAAGATCTCAATTTCCCCCAGAATTAATCTTGAATTTGATACAATTCAAAGTCTAGTTGGACTTTTTGAGGAACTCAACAAACTTATCTAAAATGGCATAGTGCAAAGTATATAAAGCTACCCCAAATAGTGTGGTACTAATATCAGAATGGGAAAATTTACCAAGGCCTTAAAAATAGATTCATGTTTATGCAGAACTTGGCATGTAGCTGACATGGCACCACAGACTACTTGGGGAAAGAATAAATTGTTCAATCAATGGCACTGGGATTAGAACCAATAAGGGAAAATGTATTATTAAATAGAAGAAATGAAGTTGTATACAGTATACATTTAATGTATACAGTATACATTAAAAAGAAATCCAGATGGATTAAAGATCTGAATCCACCTAGATTTAAAAAATAAAATTAATGTTAAAAAAATAAAAAGTAAGAAAATATAAACACTCATGCACACACAAAAAAGTGAGATTAAAAAATAAATGGGTTGACAACATTAAAATGAAGAATTTGTGTGTGATACGAAATAAGCTAAAAACTGGAGAACACTTGCAACATCATAAAATAAAAATTTTAATATCTAAGCTGTAAAGGAACTTTTAGAAATTAAAAATAAAAAGATGAGTGAACAAAAAAGAAACATGGGCAAAGTATAGCAAAGGAAAATTCACTAAGAGGAAGCCCAAATAGCTAAAACATATATAAAATGATGCTCTACTTGGCAATCTACCAGAGGGAAGCTTGTAAAATTATTTTATGAGCAAAAGATTGGCAAAAATAAGGCAGTTAGACAATATAATGCCGGACAAGATTATGGGGGGCTTCCCCAAACCGGCAATGGGAGTGTAGACTGGTGTGGCATTTTGGAAGTCAACCTACCGTTCATATAGTATTCAATGTGTACGCACCCTAGGGATCAGCAGCACCTTGTCAGGTGTATGCCAGTAAAAACCTGGCCCAGATTCTTATAGCACTGGGTCTCAGCAACATCAGCATCACCTAGGAACTCATTAGAAGTGCAAATTCTCAGACTCCATGCCAGGATTATTCACAGTTTGCATTCTAACATGCCCTCTGGCTGATGCACACAAAAGTTTGAGAACAACTGATTTAAAGGAATGGTTTCCCCAGTGATGTTAGCAGTGGTTCATATTAGAGGCAACTTAGGTGTTATCACTGACAAGATGAATGTGGCATGCTAAGGAATACTGTGTAGGAAACTAGAAGTATATGCAGCAACATGCATGGATCTTAAAAATACCACGTTCAGTTGATTAGAAGTATAATAAATATATAGCACCATAAAATTTACATAAATGTAAAATATATGCATACACAGAAAAACACTTTTCTCTCATGTATATATAATTCTCTCATATATATATATATATATATATATATAACAGCTAGCAAATATTCCTTACTAGTTGAAAAAGAATTGTTCTAAAAATTTTCCTCATGTTAACCCCTTTAATCCTCACAAATATTTCATTAAGTATGTATTACTATTAGTTCCATTTTACAATAGGAAACTGAGACATAACAAGATGAAATGACTTGCCTGAGGTCACACGGATGGTAAGTGACAGACATGAGTTCTGAGTCCAGGAAGAACAGCTTTTGGGTTCAGGCTTTTAGACACTGTGCTTAGTATCAAATACATTAGATTATACACTTAAGGGAAAGTGGAGGGAAATGGGTGTCCCAACAAGGTATGCAGGAAAAAATAAAGTGAAATAATATATGGGCTTCATATACAGCAAAAATGGCATGGCGTCATGAAAAGAGTAGTATGATTAACATAATTATTAACTTAATTCTTTGCAACAAAACTACCCAAATCACTAACGAACCAACCTATGAAAGGTAGAAGTTACTGCTCCCATGGAGGTATCCTGTAAGCCAGAACTTTTATTATTTTATTTTTATCTATCTACTTCGTGTTTCTGACCTTCATTTCATCAACTGTTTTGCGGTCCTTTTTGACCACAGTTTTATGTCATTTTACTGTAAATATACTCTCCTGTCCAAAATACAAACTGCAGAGATGCAGCTTAACCAAGTAGCATGCCCTAGCCTCCTACCTGCCATCGGCACTTAGAACGCTCATTGTCACTGGCAAGGCATGTCACTCAAGTATTTTCCAAAAAGTAAAAGTTAAAAATGAGATTGTGTTCAATATGTGCTAATAAGTGTATTTTACATTATTGTCAATCTCCTAAAACGTGTAATGCATACACGGTGTATGCATAGTGATTCTCGATTCTAGAACATTCCATCCCCTCACTCTTTTATTTTAAATGGGAGATTATAGTTTTGTATGATTTAATGCTCTAGGATACCATTTACAGCAACTGCTTGACTCCAAGTGTTCTCTCAATGATTTCCTTTTTTTTGTCTTCAGTGCCCCAGCTTGGCAAGGGGCAGACCAGATGGCATCACACAGGCTACAGATCCACGCCCTTTCGGTTTCTCCCTCTACTGTTCTTTACTGTGCTTTGTGCTGACTTCCCTTTTAAGAAGACTGGCATGAGCCCTGGAGCCTGGAAAACAGAGTTCTGGGCTCTAGTCCATGTCTTTGCACCAAAAGTTGTCTGGGAGACAGTGACATTTTTCTCTATTGCTTTCATGCTAAATAGGATATGTATTTCAACCACAGAAGGCCACAGTAGGGGGGAAATAGAATATAATAAAAATTATATGAAGTTGTGTGATTCTTTGCCTATTTGTTAACTGAAACAAAAAGGATGAAATGCAGGAAATGATGGAATGTCTGTCCCAGACACAGCAGCGGGTGGTAGCAGTGATTTCATCTAAGCCAGATACTGGTTTCATGCCAGTTGGAGCATTTTTTCTCTAAGCTTCTCTCTCTCTCTCATTAGGAACCCATTTTCTCTACACGTAAAACAGTGAAAGTATTGCCCACAGAGGCAAAATGTTGCACATCTATGTGCTAGCTTTTCCAGAGTTAATTGTAAAATATGTACTGGTTACTTTTTGGAATTAGACTCTACTGTTCATTTTAAAACACAAAAGTAAATGTGTATGTGTTTGGTTGGTGGAAATACTTTTGATTTTGTTCATACTAACAGGAAATGATTATTTGAGTTTTTTTTTGAAGGATAGGGAGATGACTGGGAAATACTTCTAAATGAACAAAAATGTTATATACTGAAAGACAAATATTAGTTTCAAAATGGAATTAGGTGTATTAAAATTATATTTGAATTTCACTGTATAGGAGAGATATATGACTTAAAACCTGCCTTCAGTAACATTTTAATAAATAGAAGTATATTTTGTAATTCTAGGAGGAGTTGATGCTCAAAGGGATATTGCATGTGGTTAATCCTTTTACTAATTTAATTTTTTTCCCAAGTTTCAACACATTAGTGTGGACATTTGGCCGGCACAGTAACAACAGCAGTTAGTAATGTTGATTTATGCTACAGTGGAAATTGTACTGACTTAAGCTCTATTGCTGGTCTGACCACAAACTAGCCATGTAATCTTAGATAAATTTACTTCTTTGGCCCTGTTTCCTTATTTGTCAAATGATGATCTCCAAGTTCACTGTAGTGCCTCTATTGAATAGTTCTGTGAATTGGTTAAGCACTTCTGCTTTAGTATCCAGCTGAGAGAATTTTTCCGGAGTGTGTCTCTGTCTTTGTACAAGCCTTTCCAAGCAGAGGCAACAAGGTAGGCAAGAAGAAACAACCATAGAATCAAAGCACCAGTGCGTCTAATGTCTCGTGACTCTTGCCCTCACTCCTGCCTGAGCCTTTGCTAGGCAGTTTCAAACACAGTGCATGGTGCCTCTGAGGTACCAGTAGTAGCAGTGATAGGTACTAAAATACAGTCTCTCTCCTACTCTCCAAAGGCTTCCAACACACACACACACGTACACACACAATCACACATAATCTACGTCTTTGTTTATATTCTCTGCTATGACCAGTGTTCTTGGAGTATGATAGAATTCTTAGAGGTAGGGATTCAGTTCCTGGTTTGGATCCCATCAGAACATGGATCCTCTTGTTCTACAACCAGAACATTGCTGCCACCACCTTGAGGGGGTTTTCTGGATTAGATGGTTCAAGTCCCAAGTCTCATGGGCTTCCACAGTGGTTTTCAAATGTGGTTCACAGACCAGGACTAGCAGCTTACAAAGATTTCACTGGTCCACAGTGAAATGAGAAAAACTTAAATGAAACTAAAACTGTTCATTGTAAAGGACTGAACTTCTTTCTTAGACTATGTCCTTCAAAACATTTGAATGTTAAAACAATTCCCTTCTTTTATGAAATGCAAGTGCAAGCAGCACGTAGATATGGCGCCCCCTCACCTTCTGCCCCTTGCTTGCATCCCTAATTGAATTCTTAAGATAGCCCCTCTCTATAAAAAACAAAAGTAACACAAAACCGAAAAACAAATGAAACACTGGGCCTGAAATCTAAAAATTTGGGGATCTCCTGCTACTATAGAGGAAAGCATTTTCTTCATAGAATTATTTCAAAGCAGTAAATATTCCAATTTTGTTAATATGTGGAATGGTGTCCATAATTTTCAGCTTCTCATGGAGCAACAAATCTGTTTCAGGTTGAAAAAAAAAGGCTCCATGTTTCTGATGAAGATACTGAATTCAGAATTCAAGACTGCTTTTTGTAAATGCTTTTTAATGTATCTATCTCTTTTGGTGATGGTTTTGAAACTTTTTGTTAAAGGAGGGACATGTTCAACAAACTTAAGCCCAGGAAATGCTAATTTTGCTAATTTTGCTTGAATCAAATGGATTGGAAACCCCTCTAGGCTAGAACACCAGTGACTTCTAGCATATGCGTGTGCACGCACACACCCACACACACACACACAAATCCAGTCTCCAGTGGGAGAGAGTTAATGAAGCCCTCACCTACGAGTGAGTCATATATATGTTATTCCCGAGTTTGATGAAAGTGCTTGTTGCTTAGCAATTGCCATCCTCTTTGAGCAGTACAGTTCAAGGTCACTCAATAAAGTTTCATTATTCTTAGTGAAGGAAGCTTACATTATAGATAACTGATGCAGCCGGATTTCAATTAATAGCAGTTGTTTTTCAGAATGAACAAATCAAAAGGGAAAATGGTTCAACTAAGACTAATTAAACATAATACCATTAGTTACTGGAACACATTCAGAGAGAATTCAAAAATTTTAGATCATTTTTTATACGCTTCATCTTTCATTGAGATGTATGGGTATAACAATACATAAAATTAGCTTTTTTCCTACTCAGCTGCCATAAATCATTAAGATTCTCACATAATCTCTGTAAAGCTTATATAAGTAGTAAAAATATATGAGAAGAATTAAGTATTTACTTATGTGGGAGAAACAAGAATTATTTTTTTAAAAAAAAGATCAGGTGCCAACACATAAGTGCACATATAAGAATAACATCTATTGGATGTTGGGGGGTAGGGAGGAGGAGGAAGAGGGGACGGGTATATGCACACACAAAGAGTGCAATGCGCACCACCCGAAGGATGGACATATTTGAAACTCGGACTTGGGAGGGGGTCAAGGGCAACATATGTAACCTAAACATCTGTACCCCCATAATATGCTGAAATAAGAAAAAAAAAGATCAGGTGCATTTTTAGATACAAATATGTCATCTTAGAGTGTGGCTATATTTAAAAACATGTTGAAAATTTTTCATATGAAAAAACTAATTCATTTGAAAGCAAAAACATAGAAGAATAAATAATAAACGTGGAGACGTGCTATTCTCCTAGATTTAAAAATTGAATATTATAATAAAGATGTGAATCTTCTTAATTTATAGTTGTAGTGTAATTCTAATCAAAATCATGTCACATTATGACAGAGTTTCTAAAATTGACCTGGAAGAACAAACTGAAGAGAGTAGCCAAGATAATTTTGTAAAAAGACTTTCTCTACTAAGCATCAAAATGTTCTACAGAGCATACAATTATCACAAAAGTATGCTACTGGTATTGGATGTGAAATGCAAATCTGGAATTGTTGTAAATGATTCAACATATGAAAAGACAGCATTGGAAGTGGTGGAGAAAGGTGGAGACTATTTAATAGTAGGAGGAAAACTGGTCTACTATTTGGACATAAATGTTGGGTCTTCACCTTGCACTTCTCATTAAAATAAGTTCCAGGTAGATTAAAAAGTCAGATATGAAATAAGCAAACTATAAGATCCCTTCATAGCACGTCTCATTCTCTGACATACTGGTTTGTTGACTCTTCTCTCTTTGCTAGATGGGCCGAGGCTTTTCCTTGCTGCCTACATTATCTATCCTTAGCACCTCGAACAATCTGACACATAGGAAGCATTTAATAAATGTTAGTCAAATGAATGAATAAAAACAATGAAAGAAGGCACAAGGGAGAAAGAAAGCTCCCTTTTAAACTGAACATAGGTAACAAACAAACAAACAAAAGGAACTCCAAAAAACCATCCAGGACTAGTTTTGCACAAATTTCATACATCAATATTATTGCTACTTTCAAGATCCACATACATAAAATTTTGCTTTTTTCCCCTTGTTTTGTTTTTTTAAATGAATGTTGATCAGATGCATTGGAGACAACGGGGGGTCGAGGGGAGAAACATAGTTTATTTTTACACTTTCCTAAAATCAGTATTCAGAAGTTTTATATTACCGTCACACTCTTCTCAGCATGCCCTTCTATCCCACCCAAATCTGCCATGTCTGTATTGTCCTCTTTCTCCTGATAGAATGATGTTGCATTTTTCAGATTTGGATGGGCATCCTGTTGTACCCACTTCTTTCTTGCCCCCCGGTTTGACCTAATCTCTTCACCTATGCATTAAAACCCTATAGGGTTCTGAGCACACGCAGCATGAAACAAACATCTAGTCTCTGAGAGGGCTTCTTTGCATGATGCTATAAAGCACTTTCAAAAGTGCTCATAAGCATGGGGCTTAAAAATATTGCAATTGAAAATGTTATTTCTTTTGGTCCCTAACCTTTGATTGGAGAGGACGAGGAAACAAAATTTGACCTACCGAGGGTGGGATCATATTCCCAGATGAACCGTTTGGTCAGAAATCTCACTACAAGAGCTGTGGAAGAAAAGAGCAACATTTCAAATAAATTCGTTAATTTCTTTAGCATTCTTATCCTTTTAAGGAAAGAAAAAATGAACCATAAAACCTTATATATTCTTTACATTTCCTTGAGACTTAAACCCAATAATTGTTTTTATGTTTATTAATACTTTTCCAGCACAACGGAAGCGTGCTGGGTCCACAACTCAGAGGTCGATTGATCGAAAATACTTTTCCAATTCCATATTACGGCCTAAAGAATGTCATAATATTTTAACGGATTTATGGTGTATTAATTAACAGCTTAGATTTGTTCCTTTAGTCACAGCGTTAGAAACAAAACAAACAAAAAGTACCACAATTTGAAAATGTTCATATAAAATTTTCAGCAAAATGATAAATTCACATACAAAGTGTCGCAGTGCAAGTGTCTGAAGTTTGAATATTGGTAAGGATTGAAAAAGTTGAGTTAAAATATGATAATTTGTACTACAATGAAAGATCACTAGCATATCATTTGTATTATAAAAAAGTAGATATTCAAAATTAAGGATTTTTTAAGGGATTCATTAAAGCTCATCAAAAGCAGCACTAATAAAATACTTACAGCCAAAGTCAGGTTGTGGAATTGTGCTAAGCACTTTGCTTGCACGGTCTCGTCAGTTCTGCCTTCATCCCTGTGAGGCAGGTACTATGGTTGTTCCCATTTTTCAGATAAGGAAACTGAGGCTCCGAGAGGTTAACTAACTTCACTGAGCTCATCTAGCTAGTTGGTGGACAAGTAAAGATCTGAATCCAAGAAGTCTGTAACTTATCCATTATACCAAACTGAATTTAAGTCGTAGGCCATCTGGGTAATATTTAACTAGAAGATGGATTGGAGAAAGAGAAATGCTGAGTTATGTGTGTTTTGTTGTCCCTAAAAATTGGTGGCACATATGCTGAACACTTTCTTACACTTCCATGATAGCTGAAAACCGGTTTTAATCTTTTTAAAAAAGTTGGAAGGAGGTGTCACAGACACTTTAAAACTGGAATGAAAGCATTGGATTCTTTTTCTGGAAAAAAAAATGCACATGTACACAATTTGGCATATAATTTCAGCAGACTCACGAGCCCTCCAAATACCCTTAATGGTCTCTCTGGGATCCCACTGTGCTTCACCAGAGAATCATTATCTATCGTATTTTATAGTTTAAAAATATCTATTAGTGTATTTTTATTTTTACTGAAATGCCCTGTATGCAGTAGTTAAAAGATACTCTTTAAAGAAACAAAACTAGTTGGTTGCAGGTTACCATGAGTCTTTATCTGCTGTTACTTTTTAGGATCAACAGAGGCATATACCTCCCACCATAAAGTCTCGTGTGAGAGATCGCAGTGCAAACTGCTATGAGGACTTCGCAACACAGAGCCCGACGATACGTGGCTTCCCCACTGGTAGCTGGAGACTGAAAATGGCGATGTGCTTTCTAATTGCAGAGTGTGAGGCTGAATTCGAGCCAACATATTTGCAGTTCCTAAAGTAGCAAGGCCACTGACCCCGCAATACTTCCCACAGTGAGCGCACTTGTGGTTTTATCTGGGACCTCCAGAGTCTGTCCCTGCTCACTCTCTTGAGACCGGGACTCTTGTGTTCGCATGTAGGAAGTCGTGAGCACTAGACAGATATTTTTCTTTTTTAAAATTAGCCAAGTTAGTAAACACAACCGCTGGTGGGATTTAAGCAGTTTCATCTTTTGTCAGAATATGTAGTTTTAACATAACCTAGAAAAATTAATTATCTACCGTCTTCGGGAAGGAGCTATTAATCTTCATGAAATTTTTTTATATAACTGAAATTTCAAGTTCCCCAATTCCAAAACCATTTAAACTTTAATCGTTTCTCAAAATCTTTTTAAAAATGTATCAGACACGCCATTGCCTTTCTAAGCCGAGTATACCGAACATAATTGACTCATTTTGAAACGCCTGGACCCGGGTTACGAACATGGATGAGTGTCCTGAGCAATTATGCAGCAGTACTTTTTGAAGCTGTAGTGTGGAGGAGACAAAATGAGCCCAGAGTTTTTGAACAGAAGTAATTTTTTTCCTCCCTCACACAGCATAGCTGTCTCCTTTCGCTGGGGTCACTCACACAGATCTAATAACCCACCTGCACTGCTATTTTGTTACTTTTATTATATCAAAGACTGATAAACCATATTCACAAGCTTATTATAATGTTGTCTAATATAGGAATAAATTAGCTCTGGGGTTTGGTCCTAAGGAACCTTTTATTTTGATATGAACGTAATTTTCCTGCACCTTTGAGAGCTTATGTTTGTTGTTGAGAAGTTGTTCCTGCTGCTCTCTGGGTGACTGGCTCAGTCTCGGAGTCAACTACATAAAATAACCTTCCAGCGAGGCAGCATTGCTGGGCTTAATCCTTGTAATCAATCTAAACATTTCTGATGCTCTTTTTTAAGAGATGCACCTATTTTAACAATAGAAATATACATTTTTCAAAAATGAATCTATTTCAAGTACATCAAAAAATATCCAAAACCACCTTGAAAAATTTACATGTTAGATGTTTTAATATATTCTTTGAAGATGTGTTGTCATCTCTCTATCGCAGATTATTCAAGGAAAAGACTTTTGTACACTCTTAAGTGTCTGATAATATTTTAATTTAAAATTATTAGTCTAAAGAATTAAAATAATAATTTTATATCTCTGGAAGTGTTTTCTGTTAAAGGCTCTATTATTGTTTAAATTGTGTCTGAGGTGCTTAGGTGACATTCACCATTTACTGATATAATTATCAAACTTGATCGGGATTATTTAGCTTCAGATTTTACTACAACTTTATGGTGGGATATGACTGTCATATGTGACATACCCGACCCCTTCTCAGCTCCTCCACCACGATCCCTCAGTACGTGGTTTCACCTGTGAACACTATAAGTGCTTCCGCAGCTGTGGGTCCACTTCTACTGCACCTCCACAATCTCCTTAGACCACTCTCCACATGGCAGCCAATGATCTCACTGAAACATAAGCCATCTCGTGTCATTCCTTGCTCAAAACTCTCTGACCTCATCCCATTGACCACATTTTTATCGAGTGCCTACTCTGTGCCAGGCCTGTCCTAGGTGCTTGGAATAATCCGGCCAGCAATTCAGACAAATATCCCCAGCCTTACGGAGCTTATCTTTTACCAGGAGGAGACAGATTAAAAATAAAAATAATAAATAAATTATATGCTATGCTATGCTATATGAAATAAAAGAAATAGAGCAGGTTGAGGATTCAGCATTAAGAGATAAGGGCGTGAGAGCTGTTATTCAAGATGGGGTGAGCGAGGTGATTCTCTTTGAGGAGGTGATATTTGAAAGGGCTGAGGGAAGATATATGGGGGAAATAGTGTTCCAGGCAGAAGGAACAGCCAGTGCAAAGGCCCTAAGGCAGGAATGTGTATTTAGTATGCTCGAAGAACATCAATCAGGCCAGCACAGTTAAAGCACAATGAACAATAGTGAGTGTAATCAGAGATGAGGTCATTTCCTAGCACAGTGCCAGAGGAACCCACCACTCCTAAAATATTCTACTACTACTACTACTATTACTACTACTACTATTACTACTACTACTACTACTACTACTACTACTATTACTACTACTACTATTATTACTACTACTACTATTACTACTACTATTACTACTACTACTATTACTACTACTATTACTACTACTACTATTACTACTACTACTACTATTACTACTACTACTACTATTACTACTATGATACTACAACTACTACTACTACCACCATCAATAATAATAATAGTAATACACACAACTGAAATGCTAATATATTTCTTTATTATTATTTTGCTTGATTTCTTTTTTAGAATACGCATTCCATGAAGGCATGGAATTTGTTTCATTCATCACTTTTCTTTATTTTTTAAATTTATTTCAGAATATTATGGGAGTGCAAATGCTTTGGTTACATAAATTGCTTTTGCACCATTTGAGTCAAAAAGTGTGTGTCTAGAACAGCGTCTGGCACATGGTAGACTAAAAAGTACTTGTCAGATAGATGAAAAAATGCCAATCTGTAACGTAGCTTACTCTGCTTTAACACTGAAATAATAACCAGGCATTGAGAAAATAAGTAGAAAAATTAACCCAAGAGAACTCACAACAAAACCATGTCATCTTTCTATAACCTTTTTTCTTAAAAGGTTCTATAAATATATAATCTAAAAGACCTTATAATGGCTATT
Organism: Avahi laniger; assembly: GCA_963575035.1. NCBI lineage: Eukaryota > Metazoa > Chordata > Mammalia > Primates > Indriidae > Avahi > Avahi laniger. The sequence continues at coordinate 27,359 of CAUYSK010072901.1, forward strand.
TCATAATCATCGCACAAATTATACTTCTATAATTTATTAAAATGGTTACTGTAAAAATTGAATTAATTTGGAATCCTAACTCTCTCTCCATCCCAACTATCCTGAGCAAAGTTTTTCTTTTGAATTGAATTGGTGGTATTGACAGTCTTCACTTCCACCAAGAGCCTGATTTAAGGCCTTGCTCCTCCAGAAGTTTTAAGGGTTTGACATATTTGATTAGTTACTGTTAAGTATCCACATCCTGGAATATTTTATTTTCTTCCCATTGCCTTGGAAACTCATACCTTTCCGCTAAACAAGCCGAACATGTCCAATGGTTATTTTAGGAAAGAACATTTTTTTCTCCTCTTGCCTAATTTACAACCTACTTGGATAATTCTTCATCATATGTGGTTCAGTTTTAGCGTTCCTGGCATTATGAATTTCATGAATATTAATGAAAGCTGGTTTCTAACAAAGTGGAAAATTCAGTTCAGTAGAGTTTAATCTGAGGAAATATTTTTAAAAGTCACTTAATGTAATAATTCAGTGGGAGGATATTCTATTCATAAGTGAGAGCTAAAAGGAAAATTTGCTACTTTAAAATAGTAATGTTATTTTTGAAGATTAACAAGTCTGGGCTGATTACTCAAAATAATTCCTGATGTCATTAGCAAGAAGACTCAGGCATCAAAAGTGCCAGATTTAATGGTCAGAATAATATTTTTACATGAAAATTAATCATTAATAGATATGATCTGTATAATACATCAACCTTTAGCAAGAAATGAACTTTTCAAGGTAAATGAAAACTAACACACATGCCATCCTTATATTCTATTTTTTTTATTTCAGCATATTATGAGGGTACAAATGTTTAGGTTATGTATATTGCTATTGCCCCACCTGATCAGAGTTTCGAGAGTGTCCTTCCCCCAGACAGTGCACACCGCACCCATTAGGTGCGTATATAACCATCCTTTCCTCCCCCCCTCCTATCTGCCCAACACCCGATGAATGTTATTACTATATGTGCACTTAAGTGTTGATCGGGCTATCCTTATATTCTAAAAAAATTTAAGAGACATAACAGAGATACAGACAGAACTTCCAAATGTTACTTTTTAGGCTCGTACTCTAAAATAATCCTGTTATGTCATTAGTTTTCACTCATACATGATTAACAATGGGACAACATGATTAGCAATGTATATAATACAATGCTAAGATAAACCCATATGACCTCCTAAACATTTGTGATTGCTGTTCTTTATTGGTTTCCAGGTATACGGCTATTGCTATAATGCAAATCCATCCAAATAGTCTACAGCATACGACGGTAAGCATTTAGTATGGTGAAGCCAGGAAAATGATCGTGCATTTATGGGACTGGAGTGAGTTCACTGTATTGAAAAAAATACAGCTAAAAGTATTTGAAATGGCCAGGTCAGATTTTTTAAGATGGGAAAAGAATTTCTGCTTCAATTAGGAGTGTTTCAAGGAATACTACTTATCACCTGCACACCATGAATACTTTTTGAATTTTGCCTATAGTCCTGGCAACAGACCCAGTGGAAACCCTTGATCAAATACAGTCGCTAGGCAAAGCTACATTCATATAATAATGGAGAGTTACTGTGGGTCTGTATTTAGTGACTTATATTGTTTTCATTTGGGAACTTGCAGAACCTCCATAAAAAATACATAGTTACTTTTAAGTTGTAAGACCAGGTAACTTTAAAATACTTTTTAATGGCCTTCCATAAGAGTTTACTAAATTTAGGCCAATTCTGTCATAAAGAGTTTTTAATATTTTGTGAAAAACAGAACTTTTTGTTATATAAAAAGAGGGCAAGTGTGGATGATACTAGCACAGTCGTAGTCCATTATGGGTTGTGATAAGTCCATTCACCACTTGTTATCTGAACTGTTGTTCCCATCTTGATTTATAACCAAATTTCTCAATGTTTAATATTTAAAATGGCAAAGCTTACAAACTACATGAAGACCTTATAATAAACTTACACATTATCCTAAATGTTAAACTACTCAAAATTAGGATGCAGCCGGCAAAGAGAGTAGCTCTCTTCCCTTCTTCTCATTTTTCACTTCATCGTAGCACTTCCAGTGTAATTGCTTGACCTTAACGCCAGCAAAATACACGAGACAATGGTGCACATTACCAAGCCCATATGGGTTACGAAATCAACACTAAATGGCTTTCAATTCGAATTTTACGATCTATAGTTAAAGTATCATAATAAATAAAGCAGGTTTAAAAAATAATAAATAAAGGAAGCACGAGAGAGTTTAATACCACTTGGGAATTATTTTCTCGCTTCATTAAGCACAACCTCAATTTAAACAATTTAATAAAAATTGCAATGGGAAAAAGTTAAAAAATGCAACAGTGTTGTTATCTACCTTCATTTATTGCATGCATTATTAGGTCAGGCACTATGCTGGATCTTTACATATATGTCTTTACTCTTCACTTCCCTGTAGCGTGGAATATACAAACAGCAATAGGACTATAGATGCATGCATATGGATGAAGAAATTGAAGTTCAAATTGTTTACATTTCTTTTTGAAACATGAGCCCACTCTTGTCTGGCCTCGGGATACACATTCTCTCTGTGCATCATCCTGACTCACTTAATTCAATTCCTTTTTTTCTTTTTCTTTTGAGACAGAGTCTCTGTCACCCAGGCTGGAGTACGATAGTGTGATCATAGTTTACTGCAGCCTCTAACTTCCGGACTCAAGTGATTCTCCTACCTCAGCCTCCTAAGTAGCTGGGACTACAGGTGCCACCAGGCCTAGCTAATTTTTTTTTTTTTTTTTTTTTGGTAGAGATGAGATCATGCTATGTTGCCCAGGCTGGTCTCGAACTCCTGGCCTCAAGCAGTCTTCCTGCCTCAGCCTCCTGAAGTGTTGGGATTACAGGCATGAGCCATCATGCCCAGCCCAATTCTCTCTTTATACAGATAAGGAATTTGCCAGTAAAGAGCTTAAGGGTCTCGTTGGTGTATACTTCTATTGCTACTAATCCTTTAATTTGAAAAATTTCATGGAAAATGTTGTATGTACTTTACATATACATACATCTTTACACATGCATACATTCCATATGTTCTTCAAAAATGGAAGAATGTATGGAATGTAAGTATGGAAAGCAGTGTTAAGTGAGACACATCATCTAGTCTCGCTTAACACTGCTTTTGTCACAAAAGAAAAGAATTAGAACCTGGTGAAAATAAGTCTGAAACGTCTTTAGAAAAAAGTGATCTTCTGGACATAAACATCTGAACATTTACTCTCTTTTATTGCGTCACTGTGGCGCACTGACGCTCTTCCCTTAATTCTGCAATCCATGGTGCTCTGACACATGCACAGACTATGTAATTATCTTCATAATACGGTTTTGCTTCAGTATCTTAATTTATTACAGTTGCCTGTATGTTTCTTGCAGGGTTTATTATTATTATTTTAAATATAGCACAGATATCATTTACTTATTTGAGGTGTTCCGTAAATACTTTCAGGCTGATTTTCTTTTAACCTAGCACCCTTAAAAGTCTGAATAAACCATAACTAGTCAGCATATTAAATAGGTAACCCAGAATGGAACTAAATCAATGAAGAGGAGGAAAGCAAAGATATATTTAGAATGCAATAGACTCTTCACCAGATAGCATTACTACCTCTGGTAACTAATGAAGCATCATCTCCTCTTTAAAGTTTTCTTTGGCCTTCCCAAGCTATTAATCCCTCACTATGTGACATGAAATTGTCCTTTTTTTCTTCTCTGTTACAGAATGGGTAGAACTACCTTGTAAATATTCTTTTATATTCTTGCATGTCTTGCAAATTGTGAATGATCTGAGATCAGAGATTAAGCCTTGTTCATCTTTAGCTCCAGTGGCTGGTGTAGTGCCTGATGCTTATATGTGTTCAATAAATACTTGAGAAATAACTGAGAAAACAATAGAAATTTGTGTAAGTTTTTTGGCTCCAATATTGCTATTGTGCTTGGGTCTGTACTCTAGCATTTTTTTTTTTAATTTGAAAAACTCCCATTTTTTGAAAATTCATCAACCACTTCCCAGCCTCAATGCCTGGTCACATGCCCGTCTGGTCAACCTACATTCAAACCTGATTAAGAAAGGCAGGAGCCACCGTGCTTCCTCTCTTAGGTTGGAGGGCAACCACTGCCACTGTTCTCATGCCATTGTCAGCCCTAGATTTAATTCCAACCTTTAATTGGTCAAAAGGCTTCAGAAAAGTAAAAATGAGCATCACTCACACAAACAGAATCCTCCCCTAGCTTTATGGAGATAGTTTATTGTTAGATGAATTAATTTTATAGAACTAAGTGTCCCTTTATTAATCATATTAGCTGTTGGATTAAAGCATCTATACTCTTAGAAAACGCCATTAGGTATGTTTTAGTTATGTTTTAAATAAAGCTGCTAATGGAATTTCTTGAATGTTAACTATCAAAAGGGGGCTTAAGTATATATTGAATACTGACTATAAGCTTATATAATTCTCATAAAAATTCTTAAAAGTAAGAATTAATATTCCTACTTTACATGTAAAGTGAATAAACTTGTTTATGTTTACAGAGCAGTTAAGTGACAGAACAGAGATTGAACCCAGCCTCGTTTACCTTAAAACCCACGCTTTTTCCAATATACAGCACTTACCACTATGTTTTAATATTTCTACAGATAGGATTGAATTCTGCATGGTTAGAAATTTTTTCTATATGAGTATACATACATCTCTGGAGAAACATGATTCGAAAAGTAAATTTTTTGTTCCTGATTAAATTTCCTCTTCCTTGGTGGGAAAAATATCTATGACTAGAAAGCATGACAACACAGAAAGAGAATATGAATTTCAAGAAGCAAGAACGAAACTTTCAGATAAATAAGACTTTTGTTTTTCTCTTGAAAAGGTTTCTTGGGATGCAGCAAATGAGGAAAATAAGTATCTAATGATGCAGACATAAACTGGCAAGTAATAAGCAAATGTTTCCTTACGAGTTTCCTCGTTAACAAGTTCATTCTCTCAACAACAAAAAATTAAAATGTCAGGAACCATTTTAGACAATAAGAAAGTCCACAAAGAAAATCAGATGCAGTTCCTATTCTTAAAGATTGAGAGTTTGCACCTTTGTATGTCCAGGAAAAATAAAAAGAGGTGGGTCATTTGGAATATTATCTAATTTAAGTCCTGTATAATGATGTCCAGCATTCTCACTGCAAGGACTGGGCAAAGGGGAGGCCAGACGGAGGTGAGACTGATTCACTTTAGTGCCTCAGAGGAGGCAAAAGTTGTACTTTTCCGGAGGAGAAAGTGCACTGGATAAGATTGGAGTAATATGTATAATGTGTCAACCTCAGCACTGCTTCTGTTCAGCTTAGAGACAACAATCCGGAGGAGCCACCTAAAGTTCAAGAGGCAGTTCAGCCTCACCTCCTTCCCTCCCTCACCTGGACCTCTCTCGCCCTCCTGCCAAATCAAGCCTGCGAATCAAATTTTCCTACTCCCCGTCTCTTGGGTCCAACACTTTTGGTCCTTCATACCCGTGTCTTTGCCCAGCCACCAACCCTCAAGTCTGTGCTCTTCCTGCCATCAGTCTCTCCTCTCTTTTCTGTGACTGCTCTGTCCTCACTCAGGGAACACGGGCCACTGCGCCTCAGATGAAGCATGGAGATCCCGGCACTGAGCCCTGGTCTAATACGCCAGGTGGGGACCAGGACAGCTCACCGAAGCTTTGTCTTCACAGCTTTTGGTGATGGCGGAGACCAAGAATACGCCAGATTGGAATCCCAAGACCCTTAGTCGAAGGGGACTAACAGCTGTTTCTGTTAGCCCCGAGGAGCCAGACTAGATGGAAATGAAAATGAGCTGGACAGAATACGGGATGTCAAAAAATCCTAGAAAATTGTGTGATTTGAAATGTCAGGTCTTAAAAAGAGGGTCTCAGAGCAAAAATGTATGCACAAAAAAATAGATTTCAGATATATTTGCTGAAAACTAAATTTGATAATTTTTAAATGCTTATCCATTGGGATCTCCTGTCAAATCTTTCTCTCCTCTCCCTATATGTGAGTTTCACACACACTTATTTAATCAATAAATATTTATTGAGCACTGTGCAAAACACTGAAGAAAACAAGACAAAGAGGATTCCCTGGGCGAGATACTAGAAATTGCTTCATATTAGAACTAAATTGTGAGCTGAGTCTGGGATGAGCTGTTGTTTGCTATTTTAGGAAGAGCATTTCAAGCAGGGAGCAGCCATATTTGAAGTCCTAGACACAGGAGAGCTAGTTCAGTCGGGAATCACAAGCGGTTCGGGGAGGGCAGAGTGCTGTGTGGGTAGAGCTATGTGGGGATAGGTTGTGAGGCTCTTTAGACTCAGACTATGACGGAGCTCATCCGTCAAACTAAGGAGCTTGGTTTTTACGCTGAAATTTTTAAGCATATAGGGGTTCTGAGTAGGACGATGGATCAATTTGATCTGATTACCTTAGAAATTGTTCATTGGTTAGATGTGGAGAGTGAGGGAAAGGAATTAGTGCAAGAGTTCCATATGACATGAAAGTCTGAGGATAGCATTATTCTTTGAGGCAGAATATAATGGAAAATGGGTTAAAAGCGAATGATGTTGGACTTGAACATATTGAATATGAATATGTTAAATATTAATGAAAACATCGGGTAGAAGATTACCACCCATCCACCCATCCAGCCATTCATTCTTTGTTCTTTCATTCATCCACCCATCTATCATACATTCAACATCTACTAATCAGATTTATATCATGTGCCACGCACTGTCCCATAAGCAGCTGACATCACAGCCTAAAGATGGAGGGCCTGAAGCCACCTGCTTGTGAGTGGCAAATACAATAGGCACAGTTAAAATGTCCTGGGTAGATAGTTTAAAGTAAGATAAGAAGACTTAGCCCAGAATTCTGTTTTCAGCCTCATCTTATGGTGGCCCCTGTTGCTTCCGATGTTCTCCCACACCTAAACTCCTCAAAATATTTACCTAAACTAAAAAAAATTAACAGATCAGGCCAGGGGACAAAAATCTGTTCATAGCTGTAGTTTCAGAAGGAACTCCCTCCCCTATCCCTAATTTCACTTGCCCCCTTGCTCTCCTCCCTATGAAAGTCAAAATAAATTGACATTAAAAGAAAACCCTTCAGCCCCATAAAAAATAGAAACTGAGCAATTTAATGGAAATTTAAAATGAATGCAGTATAAAATACATGCTTTATAATGCCAGAAGTTAAAATGAGAAGTAAATTAGTTCCAGATGGGGTATAGGGATTGCTTTTAAATTACTGTGTTTGTCTAAGCCTGAAAATTTGGACTTGTCCTGCATTCTGACAAAAACATCACTCAGAAAGTTACAGAATAAATGTCAGTTTTCTGTACAGAGCATTTATTAAGGCTAAATGGTATAATCTCCAAGAATTATTAGGGAAACACTTTTGATTCTGAAAATCTAGCCTGTGAATCTAGCTTCAGTGCATTTCAAGCCCTGAAAATTAACTTATTTCATGATGGAAAGGCTAAGGTAAAGGTTAATTTGATACTGGTAACTGGGTCTTAGGATGACAGCTTTCTCCCTAAGATCAGTAACAAAGCAAGGATGACTTCTCTGACCACTCCTGTTTGACAGCATACTGTTTTTCCTAGATAATGGAATAAGACAAGAAAGGAAATAAGAGGTATAAAGATTGGCAAGGAAAACCTGTAACAGTCTTTGTTCACAGATAATGTGATTTTCTATGTAGAAAATCTGAAAAAACAGACTAAAACTCCTGGATTAGATAAGCAATTATAGCAAGATTGCAGGATAGAGATTAATATACAAAATTCAATTGCTTTCCTATATACCAACAATGAACAAGTAGGACAAGTGTTGAAATTTAAAACAAACTACCACTTATATTAACACCCACAAGATAAAATACTTAGGTATAAATCTAACAAAAACATGTACCATATTTCTATGAGGAAAATTAAAAAACTCTGATAAAAGAAATTAAAGAAAACTAAATGATGGCAATATTATTTCATGTTCATGTATAGAAAAAAATCAATATTGTTAAGATGTTGGTTCTTCCCATCTTGATCTACAGATTCAATGCAATTTAAATCAAAATCCCAGCAAGTTATTTTGTGGATATCAGCATACTGATTGAATAGGAACAGTAAGAAAATATATCCTTGCTTTGCTCCTGATCTTAGCAGGAAAGCATCCAGTTTCTTACCCAGTAAGTATGATGTTAGCGCTAGATTGTTTGTAGATATTGTCATTGAAAAAGTAAATCTTTATTCCTAGTTTGCTGAGTGAATTGATATTAGATTTTGCCAATACTTTTCTGTATCAATTGATATAACTACATTATTTTTCTTCTTTAGACTGTTGGTGTGGTAAATTGCAATAATTGATTTTTGAATGTTGAACCATCCTTGCATGCTTGAAATTAATTCTACTTGGTCTTGGTGTATAATTCTTTTTGTATATTTTTGTATTCAATTTACTAAAATTTTGTTGAGGATTTTTTCATGAGAGATATAAGTTTGTAGTTTTCTGTTACTATAACATCTTTATTTGTTTTGATATTAGGCTAATGCTGGCCTCATATGATGAGTTAAGAAGTATTTCCTCTTCTCTATTTTCTGGAATAGATGTAGAGAATTGTAGAAAATTGTCTAATTTAATCCTGAAATGTTTGGTAGAATTCACCAGAACTGTCTGTCCACTTTCTTTTTTAAAAGGTGTTATGGAATGAATGTGTTCCTCCAAAATTAACATGTAGAAATCTTAACCCCTGAGTTGATGGTATTAGGAGATTGGGCCTTTGGGAAATAATAGGTCATGAGGGTGAAGCTCTAATGATTGGGATGAGTGTCCTTATAAAAGGGATCCCAGAGATTTCTCTCACCCTTTTTCCCCCATGTGAGGTTCAGCAAGAAGACAGCCATCTGGAAGCCAGGAAGAAGGCCCTCACCAGACACCATATCTGCCAGCATCTTTATCTTGATCCTCAGCCTCAAGAAGTATAAGAAATAAACATTTGTTGTTTAAGCCACACCATTTATGGCATTCTGTTATAGTAGCCCAAACTGACAAAGACAGAGGTTATTAATTATTGATTCAATTTCCATTTATTTAATAGATATAAGCCTATTCCAATTATCTATTTCTCACTGTATGAGATAATTTGAAAATTATTATATTTGACAATTTGTGTCTTTTAAGGGATTGATCCATTTCACCATATTTTCAAATTCATGAGCATAGAGTTATTCATAATATTCCTTTATTAAACTTTTAATGTCCATGGGTCCACAGCAGTAATGACTTCTTTTTAATTTTTTATATTAATTTGCATCTTCTCTCTTTTTTTCTTGGTTAGCTTAACAAGAGATTTATCACTTTAATGATCACTGCAAAGAACCAGCTTTTGTTTCTGTTGATTTTATGGATTTCCTATTTTCAATTTCATTGATTTCTGCCCTATTTTTTATTATTGCATTTCTTCTGCTTGCTTTGGGTTTAACTGTTTTTCTTTTTCTTGTTTGCTAAATGGAAAGCTTAGATTTTTGATTTTAGATTGTTATTCTTTCATAATATATGCATTCAGTGCCATAAATATCCCTCTAGACACTGCTGTCACTGCATACCATAAATTTTGTTAAAGTCTTCTATTTTTATTTTCATTTACTTTAAAATATTTTAAAAATTTCTCTTGAAACTTCTTTACCTTGTGTTATTTAGAAGTGTTTTGTTTAATCTCTAAGTATTTAGGGATTTTTATAGCTATCTTTCTGTTATAAATTTCTGATTTAATTTTATTGTGGTCTGAGAATATACAGGTTTTACAACTGATTTAAGTCTACTTTAAAATAATACTATACCACTTCATAGGTAATGCAAGTAAGTTTATAACAGAATATTCCCAACTCCTTTCTCCAATCTCTTATGACATTATTGTCATACATTTCTCTTCCACATACCACAATCACCCCATGTATTACTACTATTATTATTTGAACTATAGTTATCTGTTAAATAATTTTAAGAATAAGAAACATAAAAGATTTTATTTTATCTTCGTTCATGCCTTCTCCATTGCTTTTTCCTTTTTTAATGTAAATCTGAGTTTCTAAATTATATCACTTTTCTTCTCCATGAAGAATTTTTTAACATTTATTGCAGGGCAACTCTGCTAGTGATGAATTCTGTCAGTTTTTGTTTGTCTCAGAAAATCTTTATTTTTCTTTCATGTTTGAAGGATAATTTCACTGGATATATAATTATAGGTTGGAGATTGATTTTTTGTTTCAGCACTTTAAATATTTCACTCCACTCTCTTCTTGTTTGAGTTCTGGTAAGTACACTATATAATTCTTATTATTAATATTACTTGCTCCTTTAAAGGAAAGACCTATCTCCCAATCCCAGCTTCTTTTAAGATATTCTCTGCCTTTTTTTTTTTTTAGGAGTTTAATATGATATTCCTATGTGTAGATGTTTTGGTATTTACCCTACTTGTTGTTCTCTGTTTTAGATCTGTGTTTTGGTAGCTGTCAATTGATTTGGAATATTCTCAGTCATTTTTACTTCAAAGTTGTTTTTGCTCCATTCTCTTTCTTCTTATGGTATTCCAAGTATGTTTGTGTTATATCTTTTAACATTATCCAACAGTTCTTAGATATTCAGTGTGTGGGGAGAGTGTTTCCATTATTTTTTCCCTTCACATTTCATTTTGGAAAGTTTCTTTTTTTTTTTTCTTTTTTTTTTTTGGTGACAAGGTCTCACTCAGTCACCTGGACTAGAGTGCAGTAGCATCGTCATAGCTCACAGCATCCTCAAATTCCTGGAATTAAGTGATCCTTCTGCCTCAGCCTCCCAAGTAGCTGGGCCTACAGGTGTATGCCACTGTACCTGGTACATTTTTAAAATTTTTTTGTAGAAATAGGATCTTGCTATGAACTCCTGGCCTCAAGAGATCCTGCCTCCTCAGTTTCTCATAGTGCTGGGATTACAGGCATGAGCTGCTGCACCTGGCCTAGGAAGTTTCTATTGGCATATCTTAAAGATCCCTGATTCCACCCTCAGCTGTGTCCAAGCTACTGATCAGCCCATCAGATATATTCTTTATTTCTATTACAGTGTTGTTTACTTCTTATTACTAGTATTTCCTTTTGATTTTTTCTATCTTTTTGCCTACAGTACTACCCATCCATTCTTGAATATTGCCTACCTTTTCAGTTAGTGGTCAGTTCATGGTTCCATCAGCTTCTGTTCAGGTAAGCTGATCTTGGCTACGGTTTTCTCTATTTCTCTATCTCCAGATTGAGAGATAGATATGGCGGATTGCTCAGGAATTTCAATTTTCTGATTGGTCTAAGAAAAGTGATTGATTCTCTGTTTAGCTTTTACTTTGTGTTAATATTTCACAGATTCATACATTCGTACATGTTATCTTTCAACCTTAATAATCAAGAGTCATTACCTTATTCAAATTAGAAGATTACATGTCAGATTCACTTTGTTAATCTTATTTTCTTTTCAACGGAAATGACACAAGAATATCCTCTTGCTAGCAACTCTAAGTAAATTTTTCTAAAAGTAAATGGCCAGGCAAAAGCAAAATCTTACAACTAGACAGACATGGACACAGAGTAATGTCACCATGTAGCTCACTGGAGTATTTTGTATGAAAATTTCACTTTATACTTCATCTGTTTTGTTCCCTTTGTTCAGAAATAAACTAATTTTGAAAGCTCATCAAATCATTTTCATGATCATTTATTTTTATATACATGATGCTAAAATGGATATATAGTTGGAAAGGTTCATGTGCTGTAATTTGAGCAGCAATTATGCATTGTTTGGTGGTGATTTATCAATTAGCCTTTTCTTTATTTTACTTTTGCTTTTTCTAGCATTTCTCTGGATAATAATAATATTTTGAGTCTCAAGGGAGAGAGAAGAGAGAAAGGGTGGGAGAGGAGAAATAAAAATGTAATACCAGTCTCTCTCTTTAGATATCGTAGGCAGTTAATCACCTAAAATATTCACTGAAGTGTCTTTGCACACATTTTCTGAAACTATACTGTCATCTGTTGTGTTCTCATTTTGAAATAATTGGTACAAGTCTTGATACATATACTGGCAAAAGCATACAATTTAACTAGCTTTCTTCTAGCTGTTCCAAATCCATTATTCATAATGTGGGTAGAAAAGCAAACAGCTCCACAGGGAGGAGTACATTTAGAGACAAAAAGAATAGAGTAACCTTACAGAACCCTTCTTTCAACTCCTAGGGATTTGGCTCAGTGATTTTTGGTACATGCTGTCTGAAGATCTACTGGGGGTTGGGGATGTGTGGTGTGTGTGTGTATTAATGTGGTGGGTAGTGTTGGCAGCTATTACCAAATGCATTTACCCTGTAGAGGTACCAACCTTTTGCTTAAGCAAACTAAAAAGAAATTCAACAATAATTAATGATTCCTTTCCATGGAAAACCTCAGAACAAATACAAAAACTATGGATACGAGATATATATATACACATACATATAATATAAATATAATATACATTTGATTTTATATGAATTTTAGAGTTTAAGATAACTCCTTATAGGTTTAATGCATTTTATTCCTTTATGCAACAAATTTTTACTGATAACTATTATGTGCATAGCACTGAACTGGTTGCTGAGTAACTGCCCTGGCCCTGAATTCATTCATTCACTATTTATTGAGCAACTACAATGTGCCAGGCTCCTTTAGGTCCTAGAGATGTAAACAAACAGACAAAATCTCATCCTTCAAGCTGCATGGTCCTTAGATTTCAGTACAGGAAAACAGATATTAAATTTTTTTAAAAGTAAACAGTATGTTATATGGTGATAAGTTAAAGAAGTAAAAGCAGGGAAAAAAAGAGGAGTTGGAGGGGTTCAAATGATGTGTTGTTTTAAGGAGAGTGATCAAAGAAGCCTTCGCTGGTAAGATGTCATCTTGGCAGAGACCCACAGCAGGTAATGGAGCGAGCCATCTACATATCTGGGAAAAGAATGTTCCAGGCAGAAGGAAGGTCAAGTGCAAAGGTCCTGAGGCAGACATGCGCTTGGCATGTTTGAAGAACAGGAGGCAGCCAGTGTGACTGGAATGGAGAGAACAAAGGGACGAGGGGGAGGAGAAGAGGAAAGCGAGGAGTTGCAGGGTGTGGCATACGAGAGGAAAAGAGGAGTGAGGGATGACTCCAAGGTTTAAGGCCCCAGGAGTTGAAAGAATGAAGTTCCATTTCCTGAGACAGGGAAAGATTGCAGGTAAAGCGGATTTGAGAGAAAGGCACATAGTCAGTTTTGAGCAAGATAAGTTGGTACTATCTTTTAGACAAGCAATGGAGATGCCAAGGGGCAATGGGCTGCAAAAGTCTGAACTTGAGGGTGGAAATCCAGGCTGGAGATATCAAGTTGCAAATCTGTCAGTATAAAGATGTATTTGAAGCCACAAGGCTGGATGAGGTCACCTGGAGGCAGCCTAGACATAGGCGCACCCTGAACTCTGAGGCGCCTCTGACTGTAACAGTTGGGTTGATGAGGTAGACAACCAGGGAAGGTGACTGGGAGGGTGAAGCAGGAAGAAAACCAGGGGAGTTTAGAATCCTGGAAGCCGTGCAAAGGAAATTTTCGTGGAGAAGGGATTGATCAACTGTTTGAAATGTTGCAAATGAGTAAGGTGAGGACGGGGGACTGGATTTGGCAGCGTGCAATCGTCGGTGATGGAGTGGTGTCCATGACAACTTGATGGAGCGGGCTCGAGGGAGTCTGGAGAAGAGAGAGGGTGAAGCGAAGCTTTCAAGCTATTAACAAGCAGTTCTCAATCACATGGAATTCACGAGACAGACCCATTTTCAACACTTATCAGACATCAATTTTTCTGAAGATAAAATTGTGAATCACACAAATCTAACAATACATCCAACTACTCTGTAGTGGGCACCAAATGCAGTTTAAATGCACAAGGCCATAGAAATAGAACTAGAACAAAATGACAGACAGTTGTGAAGTGAGAATGAGAGATAATGTGGTGAAGCATTTAACTTAAGTACTTTTTAGCACATTGCTTGTATTTGTTTTCTTCTCCTTTTTTCTTTATGTTAGACCTTGACCTCCATCCACTCTTCTCCTTTTTTCTTTATGTTAGACCTTGACCTCCGCTCCCGACTAGGGAAGGTAAGTCAGAACACAAATGCAAAGAGACACCAAATATATTTATTCCTAGATTTGAACATACCAGAAGCCGAGACATTGGCATTAACAATTAGAGTCTAGCTAGAACTCCCTGCCCCCTGCATCCCCAAAGAACCCCATCCTCAGATGCCTGAGATAAACATTTTTTCTGGACTAGGGAGAGAGGAGAGTCAGAGATAAAAATAAGTGAAAGAGATTTTCATGTGGACCTATGTCCCCTCTCTCTTAGGCGAACCAGGAATGTGGGGTTGGAGAAGAAGAATGGGGCAGAGGAATCCGTAGTTAGCTTTGAGAAGTTTAGAACAAAGGGGGACCCCTCCTCCAAAGCCTGTCTGGCTCTGAGAGCCCCCACCAAATCCCCTTTGGCTAAGAAGAAACGGTACAGGCTGCTTCTGGATGGTCAGCCAAATGGAACTCAAATAGGATCACAGAGCTGCTCTCCAAATGGGGCCCAGGGTGCATCCAAATGCTGGCTCCATGGGTCAGAGAGTGTCACAGGGGTGCCATCAGAGCCAGCGGACCTGACCAGGGATTTCGACAGCAGGCGTGCTCAGGTGCCTTA
>CAUYSK010072904.1:0-52197 GCA_963575035.1 Avahi laniger
GTACACAAAGAGTGCAATGTGCACCACGCAATGGGATGGACATATTTGAAACCTGGACTGAGGGGGGGAGGGGGGCCAAGGGCAACACACGTAACCTAAACATCTGTACCCTCATATTATGCTGAAATAAAAAAAAAAAAACCCACTGTTAATAGAAGTAAATACAAAATAACAATAGATTTGATGATTTTTAATTGAACCAATTATGGAGTAAAAGTGTCTATAAAGCAGATTATAAATATCACAAAAACTAATTTAAATTTTTTTATTTTGTTACATATATTTATATTTCAATTATCCAGCTACCTAATGCAAAATACAATAAAAAGATGTACAGAAGCCTATACTTCAATTAGCATGGATGGAATAATTTTTACCAGGTCAATGCTCCTGCTGAGAACAACTAGAAAAGCTATATAAAGTTTAAAAAGTATCTCTTTTTAAAGGTATCACAGAATTGCTGCATCAATAAAGAGTGGATGAACCCTAATTGTAGAAAGGAAAAGGTTAGAGTATATGTAGGATGAAAAGATTTATCATGTCATTTTAATAAAAACAGAGCTAATATCAAATGAGACAAGATATATAACTTATGAATATTTCATAATGATACAGGGGCCAATATCACAGGCATAAATATGTATGCACAAAATAACAGGTCATCAAAATATATAAAGAAAAATTAGCAACACTAAAAGAAGATTGCTAAAAACATAACAGTCATGGTGGAATGATTTAACACATTCTTTCCATAGCTAACAAAAGACAAAAAAAAAAAAATCCTTATAGTAAGGGTATAGTAGATGGGAACAATAGAAATAACAAACCATAATTGCACCCAACAGCATCATACAACACACACTTTTCACATACATATTGAACATTGTAGTAGATACCAGAGATGCCCATCAAGAGCGCTTTTACTGGCAAATCTGCCCATTTCACAGCAACTATTAGTGTTGCTTCATAAGACACAAATGAAGCCCTCTCTGGAGAATTGCTACTGCTAAACAAGAGCCACCCCACTCAAGTAGCAATGTTTCCACTCCTAGAGGGACACACCTCAGTCAATGGCTAAATGACATAGAGATATAAATGCCATTTGCTACACTCAAGGTGGAACTCTGTACTGCAGTTTGGGCTCCAATAAGATCAACCTGAACCTAGCCATGTTTGAGGACCATGAAGAAGCCTCCAATGAGGTAGGTATCTTAAAACCCTCTTTAAAATCTACCTCCACCTCCCGTCCTTGCTACAAAATGTATACATAAGGTTGAATCTCTAAGTGGCTAGGGAAGTACTGAGATTGCTAAGGAAGAAGGATTATATATGCCAGAGGACCTGGCCCATATGCAGGACCTAGTAACATGTACTAGCAGGAAATGGGAGAGTATTCCTGGGAGTGGATCCTGAGAAAACTGTGTATAATGCTTCCTACTGTAGCTGTAACAAATTACAACAAATTTAGTTGCTTAAAACAACACAAGCCTATAATCTTATAATTCTTGGGGTCAGAAATAAGGTATCAAGAGGGCTGGATCCTTTTGGAGGCTCTGACAGCTGTCATTTCCTCTCTGCACTTCTAGTGACTACCTATACACTTTGGCTTGTGATGCCTTCTTCCATCTTCAAAGCACAACAGTCCAATCTTGGCTTCCATCCTCACATCTCCTTCTTTTCTTTTCCCAACTCCTCCTGCATCTCTTGTAGGACCGTTGTGATTACATTAGGCTCATCTAGATAATCCAGGATAATCTTCCCATCTCAAGATCTTTAACTTAGTCACATCTGCAAAGATCCTTTTGCCATATAAATTAACATTGAAAGGTTTTGGGGATTATGATATGGATTCATCGGGAGGCCACTAATTAGCCTACTCAGGCTGGATCAATGCAACGCAGTCTGGTTCACAACAAGATTCCATCTTCTCTGCTCGATGCATCTCACAGTTAAGTAGTTCTTGTGTATCCTATTCTGATATTTTTTAATCAAATGAAAACAAATATCAATATACTTTATTATTCTTCCTTTTCTACATAAAATGTAGAAGGCCATACAATTTATTCTATACCATTATTTTTTCACTTATTATCATATCTTAGAGAATTATAATGTCAGTATGCAGACAGCTCTGTATTTCTAAAATAGCTACATAGTATTCCATTGAACAACTAACTGTACCACAGTATAAACAGTGATCTATTATAGATGCTTTTTTCCCAATCCTTTGTTATTACAAAAAATTCTTAAGCAGATAATTTTGTAAATGCATTTAATACATGTGAAGATACTTGTAGGAAAATTTTCCATAATTAATATTGTTGGGTCAAAGGATAAATACATTTCTAGTTTAAAGGCCCTTAAAAGTGTATGTGATCTTCACTTTCCTTATTGAATAGGTACCAAAGTACAAACCCAATATAGCAGTTTTGCATGTCCAAATTATTAAACTGTTTGACAAAGAAAACTTCATGATAGTCAGAAGAATCAAATATCTATTAACATTTCCTTTTCCCACTATCACTCATATATTTTGAAATTATATTATTTATTTAATTTTCTATTTCGATTTAATAGCAATATTAAATTTAACACTGAATAAGAAATATACAGACTTTCTAAGAAAGCGTACCATTTAGTTTTTAAAGCTAAAATCACAGAATATGAAATTTGGTGCTATACTAAGTATTCTGGGGAAAGTCATCTGGCTGGAGACTTTCTGAAATAACAGAATTATGAAACATTTGTTCCCATAAAAGCATCACACAACCTGGCTGCTCACTTACCAGAGTGCCTGTGCTGAGCAGAGTGACAAGGCCAATGAAACACTTAAACCAACTATTCTCTACTATTTTGAAGCAGGTTTTCCTTATGTTCTGCCAAATTTTTCCTTTCTTAGATTCTCTACTGATTTGACCAGGCGAAGATCTCCGTCTATAACCTGCCAAGAAAGAAACTGTTAAGAACAAAAATGTGGAAGACTCGTGAAAAGGTCAAACATCTCAAACATCCTACCATATGCTTTAGCAGTTATTTGTTCACATATTCTGATATAGGTAGTCTCTTATTTATAAACAGTTGATTTTTACTCAAGCTGTAGTGACCACTCCAATCATTGGGGAGGAAAAGAAAAATGGAACTTGTGGATTTTCTAATAATCGGAGTAAAGAAGTTGTGAAAAGCAGGGATAACTTAGAGCATCCTCTCACTGCAGAACAGTCTGAGAATAGAATTTATTCTCCATCTCTACAAAAAGAAATAAATATACACATCTTCTAAATGTTACATTGTAGTATAATGCCTGAAAATTCATCCTCTAAATATTCACGTGGAATAATGTGCATTCACATTGAAAAACACAAATGCATACAAGATGTTAAAAGGCATAATGTTAGTTAAATCAATTAAATTGTTTGATTTTGGTTCTTAAGTTGCATGGAAATTGGAATTTTGATTGAAACTATTTAAGGAGGTAACCTGGCTAACGAAGTACTTTGTGGGTAGAGTACATGAGTAGGGGCTGAACAAGAGTGTTAACAGAAGAAAAACCCAAAGCTTGAGAAGAGATTGATAAACAGATGACAAAACGGAGAAATGAAGTAGGTGGAGTTTAAAATCAAAATATTTCATTTTAAAATTTTGCCTAGTGTTAAATCACACATCTCTTGTCAAAAAAATATGAGACATAGGCCGGGCGCAGTGGCTCACACCTGTAATCCTAGCACTCTGGGAGGCCAAGACGGGAGGATCGCTCAAGGTCAGGAGTTTGAGAACAGCCTGAGCAAGAGTGAGACCCCTGTCTCTACTAAAAATAGAAAGAAATTAATTGGACAACTAAAAATATATAGAAAAAATTATCCAGGCATGGTGGCGCATGCCTGTAGTCCCAGCTACTCGGGGAAGTTGAGGCAGAAGGATTGCTTGAGCCCAGGAGTTTGAGGTTGCTGTGAGCTAGGATGATGCCATGGCATTCTAGTCTGGGCAACAGAGCAAGACTCTGTCTCAAAAAAAAAAAAATGAGACACATTTCCTCCCTTGTCTTAGATGATGTAAGTCCTAGAATTCACGCTACTGAGAACAGATCCTTATTTTAAAGATAGAAATTTGAGCATTTAGAAGTTACCATTTTGATGAATTTCCAGTGATTTCAAATGTCTAAACATTAGTAATTACTTAATTTTTCTAGGAAACTAATTTGAATTATAAGACATCAAATGTGCATATTATATGTCTACATGAATTCTTACACATTCTCAATGTTCATGTTAAATATATAAATGTTACTATTAAAATCTGTTTTCCTGTGAGAGTTACAGGATGTTTTCATATGAGTATTTTAAATTTTGACCCCATTTAATGAAGTCCGAAAATATTTTATTCCACTTCAACACATACATGTGTATGTATGGGTATGTATGCATACATACATGTATATATAATATATATATGTACTTTTCAGAACTGCTATAATTATAATGATTTTATGTTTTACTCCAAAATCATGCTCTGTTCTAACGTACATAGTTACCAGTATAAAATTAAATATGAATATTATATGATTTTACCCAATATTACTTACAGTGTGAAAAATATGTTTTGCAATCAACATTATCAATAATATTCCACTTACATAACACTACTCATTGTTCCATTCTGCATTAACTATATCAATTAATATTTCTGTAAACTGAAATAATGAAGTATGATGATGATGTCGATATTATTATTAGATGCTGCTTTTGGGGGGTCAAGGTTCTCTTTCTCTTCTAAGATTATACACACACACTTACACAGATGTATGTATACTAATTTTATCTTTTTAACAATCCCGTAAGATAAACGTTATTATTATTCTCATTTTTACAGATTAGGAAACTGAAACAGAGAGAAGGTGAGTAAATGGTGGACTGGGTTTTAAAATCAGGCTGTCTGATTTCAAAGCCAATCCTCTTACCTACTTCACTAAACTTTAGGAAATAGGCCCTTTCCCTCTTTTCCCAGTGTTGACATTTTTGACATTTATTATAAGTGTCTACCGGGATACATATATGCACACACGTGTGTGTGTATCCCTGAGCCAAATTAATAAACTCATTTTTAAATTTTTTTATTTCAGAATATTATGGGGTACAAACGTTTTAGTTATGTAAATTGCTATTGTATCATTTGAGTCAAAGTTATAAGTGTGCCTCTTTAAAATTAAAAGTATGTCCAATACTATTACTTAGGTTAAGAGAAATTTAATCTAATTTGAATAAAATTACCAAAGAAATTTTTTTCTTACCATTTTTAAGATGCTTCGACCTTTCACGTTCACAGACCATTTCTTCTTCTTCAGAGATAGCAATATCAACTGTACTGCATTCAGATGAGCTAGATTGCTTTATTTTCTAAAAAGTAAAGTCCCGCCAAAGCAATTGGGATTAAAGTTTCATTTACTCACTGTAGCTAAAATTGATTTCATTTTCAGAAATAAGAATAATTATGTACGGAAAGAATATTATCAAGTTTAAAAAATTATAGGCCGGTTTCATGATTGATATTAAAATGCACCCAATCATCCACATTGGTATAAGTTGAAGTTTTAATAAATATTTTAGAATACTTAATTTAAGCTATAATAATTTTTAGATTAAAATTAACATTTAGTTAATAACACTTTGCTTCTAAAAGACATATAGGCTACCTTCAATTTACAAAAGGATTTGGCTTCCAAAGTTTTCTTGAAGTTACACAAGGTTCCCATATATGCTCTTTCAAACAGATCAGTAACTCAAAACAAATACTTCCTTGATGCTAAAGATGGGTAGATATTAGTGCACTTACTTTGTATTGTGAAATCCAGTCCGGACATTCTTGTGCATGTCATCACAGGATGTGAGTTTGTCACGAAGTGACATAACGGAAAGGCACAAGGAATAGGGACAAGATGGGCCTGGGAAAGTGGCACAAGCCCTATGGAAAGAATCTGGATGCTGGGACTGACTTTCTTTCTCATTCTAGTCAGGATTAAAGCTCGAGGCTGGCCAGGACAAGGTGGCCATTGCTTTTCAGAGGTAATAATGCAAATAACGTAGTTTGTCTTTACTTGAAATTATTTTCTTTTAATGCTTTTTTTAAAAATGAGTATACAATATATCATCCTTTAAAAATCACCAAAATCTTAAAGTTAACAGTATATAAACAATATTTCCTAATTAAAATAAATCAAGATAAGCATGTTTAATCATTTGAAATAAAATCAGTATTACTTCTTAAAATTTAGGAAAATATCTTGGTAAAGCAGCAAGCAAAAAGAAGAGGGAATTATAAACATTTCGTCTCCCTGTTGGCTTCATGCACAGTTAAGTCAAGGAAATATAATTACAAAGTCTTGTTTTTTTTAGTCCTTGCAGGGTCAATTGTCAGTAAGTCAGTGTAGTATTCAATTAAAAAAATAAAATATCCAGGAGAATATTACTCTTAAATAAACAGGTCTTTTTCATCATTTCAATTTCCTTTACATTTTTAAAATTTATTTCTAATGAAATAAAGCCAATAACAATGTATTTGAGTGTAAACAATAAGTAAATGAAATATAAAATTTGAACCCAATAATTAAAATTATATGCTTTACATTTATATTTTTAGAGAGTTTTTAAACCCTGGCACAAACTATTTGATGTGATTTTTCAAAAAACCCCATGAGTAGGAATTATTTTAATTTTATAAGTAAATCAATTAGGATTCAAAATTATCAATCATTTATTTTGGTAGAAGATTATTTAATGGCATGAGAAAGTGACTATAATATATTATGACATTATAAAAAACATTTTATAAAACAGGGCAGAAAGTTTGATTTCTTTTTATAATATATACATATATATGTATATTTGTAATAAAAGAGTGTGTAAGCGCATATACCAAAAGAGCGAGTATTGTATCACTGAATTATCAGTGATTTTTATGTTTTATTTTTTTTGCTTTTGGTAGATCAACATCGTAAGTACTCACAGGCTATATAATCTAGAAAGTGCCTGACTAATTAAATGTATAACTAAATATATAAATAAATGAATATATCTTTTGTGACTAGTTAACCAACCAAGACCAAATAATTATGCAGCATGAATGACATTTTCTAAAATTTCAACATTTACAATTATTTCAAATTACAGTTTCCTATGTATTTTCATACTCCAGATTTTCCAAAAAGATGGGCAAGAAGTCTCTGGGGTTACTCCAACATGACAGTGCTGTGGTAAATAGCAATTTTACCCAGAAATATAAGGTAGTCAAAGTCTTCAGTGAAGATAGAGAAGTGTGCTGGATAGGAATTTTCCCCTCTTTTCTAGTATTGGCCATGAACCATGTATGTGGAGTGCACATGCTTCTCTAACTAAAACCAAGAAGCCTTCAATAGATGCTGGAAGGACCATGAATAATTGAAATTAAACTCCTGCTAGAAGACTGATTTGAGAAGTTATTAAAGGGAGTGTCTGCCAAACTCTCTTTAGAGGTAAGGGAAACAAGATGGTGCCAGAGATGTTGGGGACCTGGAAAGAGATATTCCCTGACCCTCCCATGCCTGTGAATGATCTGAAATGATCCCACAGTGGGGTCCAAAGCGAAAAACCCATAGTGCAGATGTGATCTCTGTAGATACAGCTTGCTACTAAATTACACCTCCTATTACGACATTATGCTGCTTGCAAATGGAGACAATAAGATTGTTTCCAGTAGGGTGTATGTTTTAGAAGGTAAATGGATATCAGTATCTATCCTTCTTTGAATATGATCCAGACTTTTTTATTTTAAGCCAGGGGTTTATAACACTACCAACTGTTTACAATTCCAACTGGTGGGATTTTTTTTTTTATTCTTTTAGTCCAACTTAATTAAATATGTTATAATACATGCTGCAGAAATGAACTAACAGAATCTTAGAATTTTTGCAAGCAAGCAAAAATCTTAGCACTATTCTAATTCAATTTTACATTTTAAAGATAATAAAGCCTAGGGAAATTTAATATGATTTCTTCAATCATACATCTTCATTTAAAAAAAAAACTTGTTTCCTCAGTATGCTTTTCATAACCCCAAACTGCCTGCTTATTAATTAAAAATTTTCATAATAATATTATCTAATGTTTCTTAAGTGCTTACTACATACTAGACATTGTTCTATGTACCATTAAATTATTTTTCTTAATTCTTCTATTTCCCCTAAGAAGTAAGTACAATTTTATCCTCACTTACAGATGAGGAAACTGAAGCTTGTAAAGTTTAAGTAATTTGATCAGGAGCATAATATCAGGAGCTAGGGGGGCGGAGCTAAGATTGAAAGGGTAATCTGACTGTGGCACTATTGCACTGATTTACTTCCTCATCAACAATGTCACAAATCAGTAAGCAATCAGGATATTAAAACATCTTACCTCTTTGCTGCCTTCATCACCTGACTTGCTCTGAGTCTCTTTATTATCCAGATTTTCTATATCAGATTCTCCTGAAGCAATTGGTACAGTTTCTGAGACACTAGGACTGGGGATAAGTGATTGATTCTCATTTTCGGTCATTGTGTTTTTCTCTGTGCCATTGCTTTTTTCCTTATCCTTGAGGAAATCTTGGGTGTTGCTCAAATCAGAAAGTGTATGGTCGGAAATATCCTCTTTAACATATACATCGTTTACATGATCTGTTGTCTCCTTTGGCATATTTCGTTTTTTGCATAATATACTAAGAAACACATAGTTTATTCCTTTTTTAATCCTCGCCATTGCAAGCTGGAGATTTTTTGCTTCGTTGTTCTTTTCAGTTGTTGCAGTGTTGTATGAGCTAAACGAGCTCACCAATGCCAGAAACAGGTAAAGTAACTAAATGAGGAAGTAAAATGAGGCTAAATATATCTCATTGTTTTCTTTTTAAACAATAAAAAATTCTTTTAAAAAAGCTGATTTGAAAACACTTATTATCTGCTAACTTAGCATTTTTGGAAATACAATATATTGTCATTAACTATAGTCACCAAGTTGTACAATAGATCTCTTGAACTTATTCCTCTTATGTAACTGTAGTTGTATATCCTTTGACCAACATTTCCCCAACATCCACCCTCGATTAACCACCCCAGGCTTTGGTGACCACCATTCTACTCTCTACTTCTAGAGAATGGATATTAAATGTTCTCACCACAAAATGATTACTATGGGAAATAAGGCATTTGTTAATTAGCCATTAATAGATTTAATCATTTACAATCTATATATACTTCAAAACATTATGTTGTACACAATAAATACTTACAATTTTATAGTCAATCTAAAATATAAATAAATTCAAAAAAAAGCTGACCTAAGATTTGAAAACTGAGCACATGAACTAAAATGATACTCAATTCTTACTCATCTACAATGTGTCAGGTGCTGTACTAGGGGTTTGTATACCCAGAACTCATCTTAAGCTCACAACATCATATGCAATTTGATTTGTTTCTCTTTTACAGATGAAAAAGCAAAACTAATAGATATCAAAGATCACCCGGATTAGACTCAAATTTGTCTTATTTCAAAGTTTATTTTCTACTGAGCCATTGTCTCACCCAAGGTGAGAAAATGAATTATTACTCCAGGCAACTCACTTCATTTCAGCTCTATCCCATGAAGACATGTAATGATTCTGCAAACCGAGGAGGAATTTCGTGGGAAGAGAGCTAGCCATGGTCCTGAAGACCACATCTAATGGTTCTCGAGACATGCAACACAGATGTTGGGTAGTTTAGTTGATTCTCTGTTGTAATAAATTTGGTCAAGCAAGAAACACATGAGTAAAGGTAGAATCATTCCTAATACTTGTAACTTATTTTGAACTCAAGGACAGTATATATTTTGGCTTTCACTATCACTGGGAAATATGATTAAGGACTATTAAGTTTCCAGAGAATAAGATTTTAATCTTGTTTGTAATTGTAGGACATAGATTATATTTTTGGATAATTGTGCTGACTATTTATGGGTACATAAAATTAAATAAGTATGTGAATATCTCTAAACACACATATTTTAAAACTTCTTTCAAAAATTTGGGAACTATGTGAAGAGATGAGGTTCTCAAACACTCTGATAATTACTCTTTTTCTCATGGACATACACACCTGAAATAATATGAACTGCCCCTCAAATAGCGTTCAATTCTAATGGGTTACTTTTACTTCTTCTACCTAGATCTCCAAATCTCTTTGCAATAAAGTTCAAATAAGACTCACATGGAAAATAAAAATATTACTACAGATAATAAAGTCATCAAACAGATAATAAAAATCTCAACCATAGTTTTGGCATAGCAACAAAAATTTAGGTTACAAGGTAGCTCATTGTGGGAAATCTCTTACAGGTAAGATAATCTGGACAGCTAATAGATATTTTCTATAATCCACAACAACAGAATCTCAGAGGAGAGAAAATAAAATTTGAAAATACAATGATCAAATGCTAATACCTTCAAAGATTAGTTCAACTGTTTTCTCACTAGTGTCTCATTTGGCAATGAGGTTTACTTACAGATAATCTGTGAGGGGCTCATGGCCCTCTTAAGAATCACACTATTAACATCTCTATCATTCTTAAAGGACAGAGTTTCCTAATACAAGGAGGTGAGACCTAATATAACTTAAGATAGGTGGTTGTTTTTTTTTTCTTTCCTCCTTCAATTGAGCATTAGGCATAGTGTGAAATATGCAAAAGGTGTTAGCTAAGAGTTTTATGACTCTAAGCTTCATATGAGCAGAAACCAGGTTTTCTGCTGATTAGACAACCAGCACACTGCTAGGCACAAAGTAGGTGACAAGTAAATATTTGTTGAAAAAATTAATTACAGAATGAAGAAAAGAATAGATTTTGAGCCAGAATTTGGACAAGGAAAAATGATGCTATACCAATTATATTTTAAGAGATTACAAACAATCTAAGATTTCTTATATCTTAGACACACACATTCACAGGTATGTACACGAACATACATATATAGTGGGAATGTTAAAACACTGAAAATGAAGTAATATTAAAAGTTCAAAATGCTCTTAAATTGTGGCATAAAGAACTTTATAACACTGCAAAATGCTACTGCTTTGCTCAGATGTGCTCTGAACTAAAAATAGCCTGATATCTTAAAGGATTAAAAAGGAAGAGCAGGCTGTGTAAATGGCCAAAGCTATGGAGGATTCATTACTTCTTCTTATCTAAACATTAATAAAGAAGAGAGCAAGAAAAGGAGGATGATATTATATGAATTTAGAGTAACTCATAAATTATGTTATATGAATTATACTATATAAATTTAGAGTAACATTCTTCTACTTACAGAATCTATAACCAAATTCAAAACATACATTAATTGTTTTGTGTTGAGAGAAAAAATGAAATAATGTATATAAAACAAAACATTTAAAAGTTTCCCTCAAATTTGTTCTCTTCCTCTTCAAAGGATATTTACCTATTGGGTGAGATTTGAGCAATTCATATAAAAATCAAATAGTATAAAAAGGAAAGAAAATTCAAAATTTACTTAAGTAATTTTTTTCTGATTAGGAGTCAACAAATAATCATGTATTAAGGAATTGAACATGTATGGAGACTCTTCTATTTTGATATTGTTCTAATTAAATCTTAATATATTTAACTTGGGTATATATAAACATATATGGGACAATATACATATTTATGACTTTTTTAATTTTTAAAAAGCAACCATTATAAATTTTGTATTAACTTTTCTGTTTTTTTTTTTCATGTTTCTATCCCTCATTGTTTAGTTTATGTAACCAAAACCAGATACTCTATTTCATCTGGTGGCAAGTATCTAAATTATAGGTAAAACATCTGGAAGAAAATAGCACCTGTCAGGTTTGCCTAAATGAGTCTTCTAAATAATATTAAATGATTAATAAAAATTTGATGTAGATGTAGGCGTTAACATTTTCTAGAGTGTAAAGAAATGGACATTTAATTTGTAAGTGATAGAACTGAAATTTGAATCTATGTTCCTT
The DNA here is from genome assembly GCA_963575035.1 of Avahi laniger. Classification (NCBI taxonomy): domain Eukaryota; kingdom Metazoa; phylum Chordata; class Mammalia; order Primates; family Indriidae; genus Avahi; species Avahi laniger. Next base: position 12,026 of record CAUYSK010072904.1, read on the forward strand.
TAGATCTTAACTCTGTATTTTTTCTACAATTGGAATACCACAGAAAAATGTAAAAACCACTTTAAATACTTGCTTTTGTGTATTATGATTTTTTTAAACACTTCCACTTAAGGCTCAGAATCACTGCTGGAATTTTATTAGAGGAATAAGAAAAAATTAAATTTTAAAAGTGTGAATTACCTTCCTTTTATAGCATTGCATATTGGAAGCATGAAGGGTAAAAAGATCAACAACCTCACAAATTCTCTCCTTGCATTTTTTTCCCCTTCTACTTACTCTAGTGTTGTGTTCATGATGTCCCACAGCTAGATGACTACAGAGGGGAATAAATCTTAAAGAATTTAGTGAGCCAAGAAATATGATGGCTAACCAACTAGAAATGAAGGTTCATTTAATTTCATTTTATCCTGAAATCTCCCAGCATAATGACTTGAAATTTCTCATCACCAGGAATTAGAAAAAGAGAAATAGAATAGAATTCAAAAGCAAAGAAGCAGAAATGCTGAGGCATTATATTATATATATTATTTAAATTTATATATTGTGAATAACATAAATATCTAATATATATATGTACATATATATATATATATTTGCCTCAGCATTTCTGTTTCCTTGCTTCTGAACTCTGTGTGTGGTGTCGTTGCTTTTCTCAACAGCCATGGCCCTTCCTTTTAGAAATAGAAACAAACATTTTATTTGAGCAAATTGCCCTTATCCCATTATCAGTCATGTGATTTGGGTTTGGACTGGTGTCGTCTCCAGCTCTAAGGGAGAGTTCTAAGTGGCTTAACATAATAAATGTATTCCATACCCTAGACAATAGAAATTAGTTCAAAAATGGCCATGTGACTCAGAGTTAATGAGATAATAGGAAAAGTTTACTGTGGCCCCTAGGAAAGAAATTCTTTCTTCTATTAGACTTGATATGATATGAAGATGTGAAGCTTTAGACCTCAAAAGACATCTTGACAAAACGGGGGATACCAGCCAGCAAAGAGCATAGGAGAAAGACAGAACTGAGATCTACAAAGACCTGCCTTTAATGGTCCCATTTGAACATATGCGCCATACCACAACTGAAGCAAGACCTCCCTCTCTCTCTTTCTCTGATATTTTGCATTATGTATGCCGATTTAAATGACCATTTTTTCAGTCAGTTAGAATAGTGTTTTATATCACCAGGAATTGAAAGTGTACTAGTAATAGCTACAAAGAACAGAGGGTATTAAAGTATTTTTACATGTTGGATACTATTCTAGGCTTTATGATATAGAGAAGAGTTATGGTTCCTTCCCTCATGGAGCTTACAGTTTGGTAAGGAAGGGAGACGAGTACATTAACAATTAAACACAATGCCAATGTGATAAGTGTATGACAAGGGTATTTCCAAGGTGAAATAGAAGGAATGAGAAAGGGCACAGATAAAATTGAGTCTAATCTGTGTTTATTTATTTTTTTTTAGTCTGTTGGGGAATGTACTTGATCTTTATGATATATGAGCAAAATGCAAATACTGAGTCTTTTTTTTTCCCCTGTAAGGACCATTTTCTTTTACAAGCCATAGCTTTTTCTTAGAAGTAGTGAAAACTACTTTATTCAATTCATGTAATGCCACTTCAATTATTAGGAAATTTAAAAGTGAAAGCTTTCTCCCTTAGTTAATGCATAACAGTTTTATAGACCAGTTTCAATCTTTGTTGCACAATTTAATCAACTGAGGATTGAAAAAAGTACTGATGATCAGACCATGCCATATATCAATAAAATCAGAATCTCTGGGAACTGATCCAAGACATCAGCATGTTTTCATTAATTCCCCAGGTAATTCCAATGCACAGGCAAATTTGACAGCCAGTGTTAGATTTAAGTGCTTCTTAAAATTTAATGTGCACTCAAATCACCGGGGACATTGTTCTAATGTAGATTATGCTTCCATAGGTCTGGGATGGGATCTGAGAGTATGCATTTCTAACCATCTCCCACACGATGTAAATGATACTTTGAGTAGAAGGTTATAAACTAGTACTATCCAGTAGACATATAATGCAAGTCACATATGCAATTTTAAATTTCCAGTAGCCACATAAAAATCATAAACAAAAACAAGTGAGATCAATTTTACTAATGCATTTAATTTAGCTAAATATATTTAGTTAAATATAAATACAGTAGCCCACCTTATCCTCAGAAGATATAGTCCAAGACTCGCAGTGGTGGCCTGAAACCACAGATAGTACTGAATGCTATGTATACTATGTTTTTTCAATCCAGTAGTCCAGGAGGCTACCAAGTGACTGGAGCCAGGTAGCATATACAGTGTTGATATACTGGACAAAGAGATGATTCATGTCCAGGGCAGGACAAAGTAGAATGGTGGGAGATTTCATCATGTTACTCAGAATGGCAGGCAATTTAAAACTCACAAATTGCTTATTTCTGGGATTTTCCTTTGGATATTTTTGGACCATGGTTGACCGTGGTTAACTGAAACCTCAGAAAATGAAACTGCAGATGGGGGGACTACTTACTGTATTATCATTTTCCAATGCATCCAATATAAAAATTATTAATGAAATAATGTACATTCTTTTGGGGGTAAGACTTCAAATCCAGTATATATTTTACATTCACAGCACATTTCAAATTGGACCAGTCATAGTTCAGCCGCTAACAGCCACATATGCTAGTGGTCACCAAATTGGATAACACCATTATAGACCACTGGATCCAATCAATCCACATCATGAAAATGTCAGAATATCTTGTACCAGTTTTTAAAAGAAAACATAAAAACATGGACTACTTACCAATAAGTTTCCAATTAAAATGACCATCATGTAAAAAGAAATACACCAGGATTGGCCTGCTACCTCCATGCAGTCCCATAAGGTTTCTACCCACTCTCCACAGAGAATTCGGAACACATTCAGGTAGGAGTGGAAGAAGTCATACATATGCCAGCGTGGGAGTTGACAGTCTTTGTCTATGTGACAGACACATTCTTTGTAACTCCGACCAAACAGCTTCATGCCGAATACAGCAGAAAAGAAGATGAATGTGAACAATAGCAGAACCAAGTCTTTCAAGGCCACCCATGAATGACTAAGAGTCAGCATCAGATTCTCAAATGTTGGCCAATATTTCCCCAACTTGAAAATTCGCAACTAACAGAGCAATGTAAAAAACAAGAACAAAATAAAAAAAACAAAAAACCTGGTCAGTATATTTTACAATGTAAATTAAAATTTTTTTAACAGTATTATGCACATACATATATACAGCCTTTAAAGTTTTAGCCATTATTAATATTAATTCCTGAATATTCATTTTATGTATAATGCAATGCATCTTACATATTCTATAATTTTGCACACTATGTCTATAATATATCTTCTTCTATTGATGTATTTGTCAATTCCCATTCAATATTATACTATTATAATTATTCTAGTTTTGTGTGTAATATCTCAAAGACAAGTACTCATTCTTTCTTTTTGCTTCTCACAATATGTTGGATATTTTTTCCATATTTTGATATACAGATGATATTAAAAGTCTGTGAGGATCTACTGAATTCCACTGAAGGTCCTTTTGTGTATTTCCCTGCTAAAGGAACATATCAAACACCAAACACAACATTCCAGGTTTAGTCTGAATATTCCCCTTCTTTCACTAGATTTTTTATTTTTATTCATACAACATAAGATTACCTTAACATTTTTGTCACTGTATCACAGTGAATTTAGTCATCTAAAATCCATAAATCACTTTTATGTGTGCTATACCTTCCTTTTTCTAGTGTATAGTTGCCTTTCTGGACTCAAGAGTAAAACTTTACATTGATCCATGTAAAATTTGATCATCTTAAATTCAGTCCAATATTAGCCTTTAAGATATTTGTCACCTTTTGACACATTTTCTGCATTTTGTCAGTTTTCTGCATTTTGTCATCCATAAATGTGATGACTACATTCTGTATATATTTATTTCATTTATTAGAAAAGATTTTCAATGAGGATTTAAGGCAAGGTTCTGAAGAAGCTGCCCTCCAGGAAGTAATCGTTAGGATAAATCAAAATCTACTTAATTGTTCTTAATTGCTTCTACATTTCTTCAATCTGTTACCAGAATGTGACAATATATTACTTATCAAATGCTTAACTTTTCCATAAATATCATTCTAATTACATTATTTCTTTGATTTTCAGAGTCTCACTACCGTCCTACATTATAGACATATTCTGATTCTGACCTAATAATTTTTATAATAACATTTTACTGGTCTGACTGGTCTTCCTACCCTAATTTAGAAATTCTCACCTGATTTCAGTTACTTGATCACATAATGGTATTCCACATTTGGGACTTTTCATTATCTTGCTTTTCAAAACTTGCCCAGTTACCCTGACTCTGCTTCCTAGACCTGAATCTCAAATTTGCTGCGTATATGGCCCTATTTCCTTTAATTAATTTACTAATTTCCTTATTTTCTTTAGTCAAATAACAGCATTGGAGAACCACTGCTTAACCTTTGTTGGGGCACTAAGCTCTTCCATATGAATTAATTCATTTAATATAATACTTCCAAAATCCTATGGGATAGGTATTACTATCATCCCTTTTTATGTCTGATGAAATTGCGATAAACTTTGATAAAATAAAAATTAGGTCTTGGATTCTACTTACTATCTCAAATGATCGAAAAGAACTCAATCCATGAATATTTGCTAGATAAAGTTCTGCTAAACCAAGGAACACAATTATACTATCAAAAATGTTCCAGCCTACTTGGAAATACCCATATGGATGCATGGCAATTATTTTTAAAATCATTTCTGCTGTAAATATTCCAATAAAAACCTAAAACAAAACAAAACACATGGTGAGAATAGAATTTCAATAGCTGTATCAGAGTCTTCATACACAGAAACCTTAACCCACACACGGTGTCAACTTGTCACTGTTGCATTCTTCACAGTTCCCGTCAAGCTCTGGTTAGTTTTGGAGTCTGCATTACAAGGACAGACTCATACATTTTATTTAACAATTTAATGTCTAACACTGTGTATAGACTCTTTGATTATTTTAATAAAAGCCATCCTTAAAGAAAATAAAAGAGTATTAGAGAGTAAAAAGCTTTCCATTTAGAATATTTCTTTTTGAGACATGGAATACATATTAAGATATTTAATTTTTCAACCTGTGAAAGAATAAAAATGGTACATAGTGATTCAGAAAAAAACCTTATAGAGGTTTTCCCCTCCTTGGCTAAATATATTCCTAGGCATTTTATTTTCTTTGATGCTATTGTGAAAGGTATTGAGCCTTGGATTTGATTCTCAGCTTGACTGTTGTCGGTGTATAGGAATGCTACTGATTTGTGTACATTCATTTTGTAAACTGAGACTTTGCTGAATGTATTTATCAATTACAGGAGTCACTTGGCAGAATCTTTAGAGTTTTCTAGATATAAAATCAAATCGTCAGCAAAGAGCAATAGTTTGATTTCTTTCTGTATTTGGATACCTTTGATTTTCTTCTCTTGCCTGATTCCTCTGGCTAGGACTTCTAGCACTATTCATCTCATTAATATTTTCCTGATTTTTAGTAAGTTGAAAATGTTTTTTGTACATTTACTGTCCTTTGTTTCTTCTTCTTCTGTGAATTACCTGTTCATGCCCTTTTCCTATTTTTTTTTCTTATTGAAAATAGTTCTTTATATATTCTGGATGCTAATCTTTTGTTAATTATATACATTGCATATATACTTTCAAAGTCTGTGGTTTGTCTTTATCCTTTGTTTATATAGTCTTTCAGTGTACAGAAACTTTAAATTTTCACTTGATCAAAAAAAACCCACCTTGAGTAAACCTATGGAAATTGTCTTTTAAAAACTATACTAGCAGAAATAACTAAATTGCCATTTTGATATCAAGTAAATGTATAATTTGAAACTGGTAGCAGTTTGGCTATTTGTATTAGTACCAAGCAACTAAACAATAAGAATAATAAAAGCAAAGAAATTTAAGAAATATCTATTTTCTTGAATGTGACTTATTTTTAAACTCACAAAAATCTATTTTGTCTTTTGCAATGTAGGTGAAAAAGGATAGGTGAATCTCAAAAATATGAAATATGTGGCTAAAACGATAGGCACCAATCTAAGGCAAAGACAGACTAGTTAGAACAGGCAGGGCCACGTGCTGTTGTGGTCTGGATTTCAGAATTTAGGTGTCAGTGAAACACTTACATGTGCCTGTTATTTCACCTCTGCCCTACTCTGATCCATGGGGCAATGGTACCAAGGGACTGCATATTTGGGAAAGGGGGAGATCAATAAATAATTTCCACTTGACTGCTAAGCAGCTGGCCAGGAATCCACATTTAAATGGCAGAATTTTAAATAAAGGGTACTGGGAAAATTGGATAGCCACATGTAGAAGACTGAAACAGGGTGCATATCTCTCACCTCTCACAAAAATCAACTCTCAATGGATAACACACTTAAACCTAAGGCATGAAGCCATAAGAATTCTAGAAGAAAATTTTGGAAAAACTCTTGTAGACATCAGCCTAGGCAAAGAATTTGTGAAGAAAATCCCAAAGCAATCACAGCAACAAAGATAAATAAATCAGCTCTGATCAAATTAAGAAAGCTTCTGCACGGCCAAGGAAACTATCATCAGAATGAAGAAACAACCTACAGAATGGGAGAAAATATTCAAATATTACACATCCAATAAAGGGCTAAAATTAGAATCTATATAGAACTCAAGCAAATCAACTAGAAAAAACCAAACAACCCCATTAAAAAGTGGGCAAAGGACAGGAACAGAAACTTTTCAAAAGAAGTCAGACTAATGACCAACGAACGTATGAAAAATGCTCAACCTCTCTAATCATCAGGGAAATGCAAATCAAAACCACAATGAGATATCACTTAACTCCAGTGAGAGTGGCTTTTATCAAAAAGTCCCAAAACAACAAAAGTTGGTGTAGATGCGGAGAGATAGAAATAATTATACACTGTTGGTGGGACTGCAAACTAGTACAACCTCTATGGAAATTAGTATAGAGATATCTTAAAGAACTCAAAGTAGAACTACCATTTGATCCAGCAATTATACTACTGGGTTTTTACCCACAGGAGAAAAAGACATTCTATAATAAAGACATCTGTACTTGAATGTTCATAGAAGCACAATTCACAATTGCAAAGATGTGGAAACAACCCAAGTGCCCATCAATACATGAGTGGATTAATAAAATGTGATACATGTATAACATGGAGTCCTACTCAGCCATAAAAAGTAATGGGGAATTAATACCACTTGTACCAGCCTGGATGGAGCTGGAGCCCATTCTTCGAAGTGAAGTATCACAGAATGGAAAAACAAGCACCACGTGTACTCACCATTAAATTGGTACTAACTGATCAACACTTATGTGTACATATGGAAATAACATTCATCGGTGTCGGACAGGTGGGAGGGGGTGGAGGGAATGGGTAATTTCACACCTAATGGGTGCGGTGCACACTGTCTGGGGGATGGGCACCCTTGTAGCTCTGACTCGGGCGGTGCAAAGGCAATATATGTAACCAAAGTGTTTGTGTCCCCATAATATTCTGAAATTAAAAATAAATAAATTTTTTTAAATGGCAGATTTTTAAGTTCCAGCTGTAAAACTATTCAATGACAGGAACATTTACAAAACAGGGGGTAGGAGGGCACAGAGTATGAACACAATACTTCCTTCAATAATAAAGTATACTGTAACATATTGGAATTATAAAATAAAGCAATAATGATAATGATGAATAAAGAAATGCTGACACTGCAAATGAAAATAACACACAATGAGGGTCTTACCAGGTTTCCAAAGCTGAGAATATTGTTGATTTGTGCATTCATTAGATAATGTTCCAAGGCCAAAAAACATATGTTTAAAATTATGCATATGGTAAGGAAAAGATCAGTAAATGGGTCCATTATAATCCTATGGACAAACTCCTTCAATTTTAACCAACAGGGAGAACAATTCCATATCAGGAAAAATTTTGCAAACTTATACCAACAAAATGGGCATTTCTTCCTGGATTTTTTAAGTTCTGAAATGAAAGAATAGAAAAGTTAGACATTAACAAATTGTTTATTTAAGTTCTAACTAATAGATGATTTTGATTTTCACATGCAAATGGAGGTTTGAAACTAAACTTCTGACTTGGAATTTGAATACAGAAATATTCTATACTAATAAAAAACACAGAAGTTACATTTCCTATATTTCATTCATGCTTGTTGAGTTAGACAAATGAAAATGAGGCAAATTGTGCATTATAAGGAAGATGTAAGAGTGTTTCCCAAGAAAACAAATATGGAATATTGTTATGATTTATAATTTCTAGATGTATATGATTTACAAAATAATGCCTTTCAATATTGTCCATGATAAGGAATTATTGGTTATACATAAAAAATGTAGAGACTAAAAAGGACATTGAAATATTAATGTTATATACTCAATCTCCATATTGTGTCACAAATTTATATTTCAATATCTTTTACTGTTAAACAAAATTTATGGGTGCTTTTTGGTCACCCTTTCCAATGTTAAAACACTATGCTTCTGAAATTTTTATGTATTGTTCAACCTAATATTCTCATGTTATTACTTAAATTTGGTTTTTACCATCTAAGATCCTGAAGAAATTGCTGGATTTCTTTAAAAGTCAGTCTTATGTGCCTTCCATAAGGAGTGTCTAAATATTTTTTATTTTACCTTCTTTATATCTGAGAGTAGAATCTTCCAACATATCCAAAGATATATTTGTGGAAGTTGGTGACCTTTTCTTCATTTCTATTTGTGTAGTTGTGGTCTGGAAAGAAATTTGATGGGTGTAGTATCAGCTTAACCCTTTTGAAGGTCCAAGACCATAAGTATAAGAAGATGTGTAACCTTGCTAAAAATGCTGATTCTTACCTCCAGGAGCCCCACTTTTCTTTTTTTTTTAATTGTTACATAATAGTTGTACATATTTGGGGGGTATATGTGATATTTAGATACATGCGTACACTGTACAATGATCAAATCATGGTAATTTGGATATCCATTACCTCAAACATTTATTTTTTCTTTATGTTGGGAACATTCCAGTTCTTCTTTTCTAGCTATTTTGAAATATATTATGAATTATTACTAACTGTAGATATCCTTCTGCACTATCAAACCCTAGATCTTATTATTTCTTTCTAACTGTATTTTTGTACCCATTAACCAAGCTCTCTTTATACCCCGCTCTCTTTCCTAGTCTCTGGTAAGCACCAATTAACTCTGTACCTCCCTGAGATCCACCTTTTTAGCCCCCACATATGAGTGAGAACATGTGATATTTGTCTTGCTGTGCCTGGCTTATTTTATTTAACACAATGACCTCTAGTTCCATGCATGTTGGTGCAAGTGACAGGATTTCATCCTTTTTATGGATGAATAATTTTCCATGGTGTATACATACCACATTTTCTTTATCCATTTATCCATTGATGAACACTTACGGTGATTCCATATCTTGGCTATTGTGAATAGCACTGCAATAGACATGGGATTGCAGAAATCTCTTTGAAATGCTGGTTGCCTTTCTTTTGGATATGCATCCAGCAATGGTGTTGCTGGGTCATATGGTATTTCTAGTTTTAGTTTTTTGAGGAACCTCTATACTGTTTTCATAGTGGCTTTACTAATTTACATTCCCACTAATAGTGTTCCGGGAGCCTCTCTGTGTTCCATCATTGTCACGCTTGATACTATAGGTAGTATTAAACTGACATAAGATTATTTGGAAAGCAAATGTGTACAACTTAAAACTTAATGAAATTTTATACTACGAAGTCAACAATAAGAAGAGTAAAGACCAGGGAATCTTAGATATCATCCACATTTGACAAAGAATTCAACATATGGTTTAGGATTATTATGAAATATCCAGTCAGCAAACGCACTACTACTGAGCACAGAGTATTTTCCTAACACCTTAAAATTTTTCCTTAAGGATATGTTAACTTCATAACTTTGTAAATTCTCTTGAATCAAATCAAAATAATTTGGTTTTGTGATGATGAAATGAGCCTTAAAGAATATCAGGTGATAGAATAGATTTAAAAGGATTCCCTTAAATAGAGCACGTATGCTACTTAAATGAGCAAGACAGGCATACTTCCATAAGGGAATCATTTTTTTCTATTTCTCATGTCTCCTGAGTAATGGTTTTAAGAGATCTTCCACTTTGCTGGTCTTGCTTTGGAAAAGCACTTAAAACTCCTAGGATCTGATGTAGATATTACAAGTTCTATATATTCAAACCATGACAAGTATAGCCATGGATGTTTCTACTGATCATGTTTACAATAGTATTTGAATTTAAACTCTAAGATCCTGACAATAGGTGGATGATATTACATTGCAGTAATTTTCATTCTTTTGCACTCACAAAGAATGAATGATAATATTTGTATATTTGTGAACTTGGGGTAAATAGGTGAGACAATTCTTGAATACAGTTAAATGACATCGGAGCTCTTGCTGCCCTAGCACTGAGGGAATTAGTGGTTGAAACTGGCAGATAACCCAACCTAACACTCAGGTTGGCAAGTTCTGCTGTAGTATATCTGAAGTGGCACAGTGGATATCAAGGGAATCATCATATTCATCTTACACAACACTATTCAAGTGCCCTCTAATTTCATAAATACTAGAGCTAGAGGAGGTTAAAACAAATTGTACTGCATACTGAATTTCATCAGTAAAATGACAGATTCTGCAGGTGTATAGAGTTCTGTTCCCTCACCTTTTTTTTTAATTGAAAAAGTAAGCTAAAAGCTCAGGATATGAGGTTGGTTTATTTATGTATGCCATGCTTATTCCAGAAAGTATTTGTTAGCTGAATTACAGGACTATATAAAATGTAAATTATAATATATGCAATTCCAAATTTTCATGAGCTAAAAACCAATAGAAATAATTTTTTTTTGCTAGTAAGATCTGACAGGGATTAGATGTGTATCTTCATAAAGATTATATTTTGTAATATAGTAAATAATATCTTCAACTATATTCTTAATGTGGAGAAATTACTGCTTATAGAGCTGTTTTGGATAATGACTCAGAAAAATATTTTATTAAAGACTCTCAAAGCATCATGTCTCTGCTTTATTGCACTTGACCCAGTTTCCTTTAATTTATTAAAATAGAGAATAATACAGTGAACCACCAAGTACCCAATATCCAGCCTCAACAATTAATAACATTCTTCTTTCCTTTTTTTCATTTATTCCTCACCCTACTTGTTTTATGAAATATTTTAAATTGAATTTCATGCATCATATACTTTTTAGATAAAGCTTTTTCAAAAACAAAAAATCATAATGCTATTATCACAACCAGCTAAATTATTAATTCCTTAATATTGTCCAATGTCCAAATTATATTCAATTTTATTTCACTGCTCCATAACATTCTGTCATACTTAATATTTTTTCCAATCAAAATACAAACAAGGTCCACACGTTGTATTTAGTTGGCAGGTCTATCTTGTAATTTTATTATTATTATTATTTTAAATTTCAGCATATTACAGGAGTATGATGTGGAAGCAATCCCAGTGCCCATCAATATCTTGTAATATTAAATGATTTTTTTTCTACATGATTTATTTGTTAAAGATACTTGGTCACTTATACTATAGAATTTTCCACATTCTTGATTTTGCAGATTGTGTCTTTTCAGGGTAATTTAATGTGTTCCTCTCTTGTCTATAGTCTTTGGAAAAAACCAATTAGACTAAGAGGTTTATTAGACTTAGCTAAGATTCTGGGAAGAATGTATTGTACATAGTGCTTTGGGTTTCCTATTTCATAACAATGGGAAACATATAATTTCTTGTGCTAGAGATAAAATTTTGGCTTTATGATAATTTTATAGTCTATCTCCCCATTAGACCACTGGCTTCATGAATATAGACACTATTTGTACTTATCAAAAATATTTACCTTCAGTGCTTAGTACAATTGTCAATAATGTTTCAATTAATTAGATGAGCTATAAGAATGTTAATTTAAATGTGGCAAATACAAAAAATTTGTATTTCTACAATTTTGTATAGCTGATTCTCTTCCTGAGGTTTTGCCAGTAGCTGGCAACTCACAGGGAAATTTCACCAGCAAATTATGTAATTGATGGAATGATATTGTTTCAGCCTTGAGTCTCCAGAAAAAGGAAGTAAAGTGGTGAATATTGAGTTCTCTTCCTCAGTGTTGAAAAAGCAAGATACCAGTGAGTATAGTTCAAACATTGCAGCTAGAACTCTTCAGTCAGGATTAAACTTGAGAATTCATGAGGACACATTATATGTCTGGTGCATAGTTGATATTCAGTAAACATTATATGCTGCTGCTATTGTTATTATTATTTTAATTATCCCCAAATATAGTCAAAGACTTATGAATTTTATGCTTATAGGTTTTTCTCTATTGGGACAGTTGTACCTTCTTGTGTTCCCTATAATTAGCTATTGACTTTTTATAATATATGTCAGGTGTGAATTAAATTTTATAGAGTACAACTATAAAAAAGTTTAGCATCTAGTTAAATATTTTGGTTAGCTCTACATTTCCTACTTTGAAGACTGAATGTCTATTTCTCATACAAGATATTGGGATAATTCCTGCACCTCAAAGGGTTATCACAAGGATAATGTAATAAATAATGTATGTAGTGCCTTTAGCATTGAATCTGGCACATAGTAAGCAATAAATATCACATAATATTAATATTATTATACTGTTATGAGATAATTTACTTCTAAAGCGTGAGTTTTTTCAAAGACAGATTTCTTTTCCACAAAAATCAATCAGTCTTAATGTGGATTGCTGAGTATGATAATTTGGGTAAAAGCTATCTTTAATATGATGCATAATATTGATATATAATAATTTTAATTAATATTTTTCATAACACTTTTCAGTTAGTATAGTCTGAACACTACTTAGTGCTTTATATGCATTTATTTCATTTAGGGTCCTCACAACAACCTGTAAGACAGGTACTATAATTATATACATTTTACAGACAAAGAAGCTGAAGTTTAGAAAGGTTAACAGAATTCACAAACATCATACATCTGTTAAGTGACTAAAATGTACTGAAATCTATACATCTGGCTGTAGAACTGTGCTTTTAGCCAAGATGATCTACTGCTTTCCTATAACATGAGAATATAAAGCACTTAAGTAATGTCCCTGCAGTTCCATCATTGGAATTGGAATCTGACTGACATTAAATCAAATCAGTCATCTAAAGTGTCCTCATTATGTTTCACTTTAAATTCTTTCCTCTCCAGTGTTTTTTTTTCTTTTTAATTTGTAAATAAAAAGAGAAAATGAATCTTGTAAAAATGGTTTATACTCTTACTTCTGAGAAAACTCTGTATGACAAAATGTTCTAGGACTCTTCCAGGAAAAGTAATTCTTCATAATTGAAAAATTTTAATTAAAACCAGAAAGGCCTTCTGTGATCTAGAGCAGAAAAATGAATGGAGATATTGGGAAATTGGGAAATATCCAAATTCTTCATAAGCAGAGTTAGTAGAGCATTTCATCTTAGGATAAGAGAAGTATTGTCATGCTCTTGGATACGTACGAGTACGAGTGTATCCATAAGCCCTTAAGATTCTGAAATGCCACTTCAGAACAAATCACTCATTCAACATATCACTCAGACCCTAATCATTCAATCTGAAGGACTCTATTCATTTCTTAGAGAGAAAGATGTTGAAATTTGCTTTTCTGTGACTTACTCATGAGTAATATAATGGCGATACTCAATAGCCTCTTTTTATGCATGTTCTCTTCACACACCCCGTAATTGCTTCTTGTTCAATGGCATGCATGTAAGTGTTCATCAGATCATTCCGTATGATTCTACGTCATGTCATTCAGGCCCCACTTTTTGACACAATGGCTATCTAAAGCTTTTTCACTGAAGATGACTTAATGAAAAGGTTACATATAAATATGGGGGAGTTAACATTTCCCTCTTTTTGACTTAGGGCCTTTGGTATCAATGAACTTCTTAGACAGCCTTACTACCCATTCCACTTAGTGCCACACTATGTGTTGGTCCTTTATTTTCCCCATCTGTTTTTATCCTCTTTATATGGGAGGGTCCTGGATATGGCTCCTCTCTATCCCGTGTCCTCAATCCAGACCTTTATCCCATTTACCAGGAAGGAAGTTTGAAGACAAAGTGAGAGACAGCCAGGTCCTGCAGAATATAAGAAAGATTCTTCTGGTTGCTTTCCTCAGTCCTGTTCTTTCCTTTAGCACACTGATGGCACAGTTTAAAGTTTTAAAGATGACTTTTCCTAACTTCCCTAATGCTACTTCTGCCAATACTTTCAGATTCATAGAACAAATTTTTGGCTATGAGGCTAAAAATATGAAAAAATATTCAAATGCAACGTTAAAGTAAAGGAAAATTGCAGTAAAATATTATTAAGTTTGACTAATCATGGATTTAATGATTCATGGAGAAAATAATTCCCATATCATGATGCACAGCGCATTTCCTCTTGAAAGAATCAGACAGCCAAGAAAGTACATTTTTTATCTTTTTAAAACTTGAGTCCATTGTTTTAGTACTTTATAATTTCTAAATTATGGAAGCCACTATCGCTTTTGAGTTAAACACAGACATTTTCCAAAGTTAATTCTAATGTGCTTTCTGAAGTAGCTTTTAATTAATAAACTACACCTGTATTAAGAGAAGTCAAATTCTAAAAGCATAATATGTCTATAGTTTATCAGCTATAGTAATACACATTTTGGAAAAAATATATAAATTAAAGAAATCTTTAAAGATGCTGGTTACTCTCACTACAGGGCATTAAGGAAGGAAATGTCATGTAGCAAAAGTGAGATCTCTTATTGAAATCATTTTTGATCTTCTGATCATGTAGCACATACCAATATAAGTATCTCCCAGAAAGTAATATACTCCAAGACTTCGAGAAGGTATTTCTGACACTATGATTCTAAGAAGTATTAAAAAAATACTATACCTGGGCTGCTTCATTTCCTTCTTGAAATTCTTTTATAGTCTGTTGACATTTTGATTCGATCTTCTTAATTTTTTCAGCAGCTGTCTGCTTTTCTTCTTCATAGGCCATAGAGAGTATGCTCAAGAATAAACTTGCCATGTAAAAGGCAAACCAAAAACTTACCACAACAAAAAATATCATGTAGATCTTCCCAGAAGCATAAAGTATCTAAGATAGAATATAAGACAGAAGAAGGAAATGTTATTTGTCTTTCTGTATTCTCCCATTTTAAGATTAAAAATGATATTTTATTATAAAAATTATTTAGCCATAAGTGAAATGAAATCACAGGACAGATTAAGCACTGTTCTACCTGAAGAAATAAACAAAAAGCTCCTCAGCTTTAGACGTGTATGCAAGGTTTATAAAACCAAGGGAAGAATTTAGTTATTAAGTAATTAGGGTGAATATTTGACTTTTTTATGTCTTCTTACCCATTTCATGTCGGGATATATAAATCTGTAAGAAAACTGTAAAGAAATATATTAAGATAGAAAAAATCCAAATTAATGTTAATGATTTTCCCTGGGTCAGAAGGAAACTGATATAATCAGAAAAAACTTCCAGTGAGAAATTTTAGATAGTAGATAGAAGTTTAGATAGTTTAGATAGAGATTTTAGACTGTATAGATAATGCTTTATTTCTTAATATGAGTATATGGAAGTGTGTTTATAGCATTTTTGTAAGTTTTGTATACAAAATATTTCATAACAGAACAGCAAAAAATAGAAAAACAACCTGAAAGGAAAATTATCATCTCTCAATAAAGAAGCTGGACAGTCTTGATAAAGTTATTTTCTTTGCAGTAGAATCTTTAAATATATGCAGTTTAATCAAGTCAGAGAATGTTTGGAGATTACTTTGTTCAGAACATTATTTTATGTAAAAATCACAGCAAAGTGCAAAATCAGGTCTATACAAGGGGTGGGAAGCAGAAATATTTGTATGGATGTCAGAGTAGCTGCTTTGGTGAAGAACCTTTTGACAGGCCATTATGAGAATGTCATATAATTCATTTATATAAAGTCATTACAGTGGGTGATATTTATGGATAGGAAAATACAAACTTTCATATTTCCAAACTGAGCACTGACTAGCTTTTATTTCATAATAATTACCTAAGATAGACC
Organism: Avahi laniger; assembly: GCA_963575035.1. NCBI lineage: Eukaryota > Metazoa > Chordata > Mammalia > Primates > Indriidae > Avahi > Avahi laniger. The sequence goes on from CAUYSK010072904.1 coordinate 28,311, forward strand.
AGAAAATTTAAAGATTAAAAAAATTATAAGTAGAACATTAAAAATGCAAAATTTTGTTTGCTGATTTATCCTCGTTGATTAAAGGTACATGATGAATTCATGAAAACAAATGGGAATAGTCTTAATTAATGCCTGTACCCATGGTGCATCAAAGAGTACCTGAATCAAATAAATATTTTTTGAATTACTGGAAAATAATAATCTCCAAAACTGTGCTCTGTGGGAATAATTGCTAATTTTCCATAGCCGTAATTAGTTCAGTCTAGGACAATGCTCAAGAGTACAAATTCAGGCCAAATCAAAGCAAACTCTATCCACACTAGTCAAGAAAAACTTAAGAGTACAATAATGAAGGTTCTCAAGACCCCAACACCAGGACACTCCCAGACCGGTTTACCATTTGGTAGAGGGAAAGGATTGCTCTTAAACCAATGATAACAAGAAAATTAGCTAACACATTTTTGGGGCTAGAAATAGAAAACAAGATCTTTATTAATATATAAAGTGATATAGTGCATAAATATTCACTTGTATTTTTTATTTATTAAAATTCCATTAATCATTTCTATGTGTTAGGTGCTGAGAACACAAAAGTTAAAATAAGAATAAAATATTTCTTCTCTGGTGGTTTCTCTCTTAGTGGGGGCAATAGTAGGACAAGCAACTAAAATACCACTATCCAAGGACATTACAGTGAACTGCAGGACTCCAGTGCAGGATATGCCTTACTCTGAAAGGAAAACTTGGGGAAAAGTTCAAAGAAATCCTACCTTTGAGGTATGAATTTCAGGCATGAGACTGAAGACAGATAGAAGGAAAACTGGATTTAGGCAGAGGGTACACCATACATGGTAATAAGGAATTATGAGAAAAAGCTCATTTAGGAAATAGCAACTCTTACATACTGAAGTATAGCAGAGAGTACATATTGGGATATTTTTAGGAAAGAAATCTAAAGAAGTATGCAGAGATTAGCTCTTAAAGGGCACCGTGTATCATGCATATGGACTTTGAACTTCATCTCACAGGAATCTGGAAATCACTGAAGGATTCTTAGAAGGATAACATAATAAGATTATTTTAGAAATAAGCTCCCAGTATTATGGAGGAAACACTGATACTTGTTAAAAAGATTGGGAAATAACAATATAAATACTAATCTAACAAAATTAGAAAAATATGGTTTGTACAAAAATATAACTTGTAATATTTTCATGTATTTCTTTTATTAATATCAATAATACAACTGTACTACATGTATGTTTCATTCACTTGTTTTCCATTTAACAATAGATTATGAACCTTTGTCTATGCCCAAAATACATCACATTATCCTATCATTATTAATGACCAGTATACACACAAACATGCCCCATAATTTATCAAGTCAATCAAAACCAATATTGTATTTATGTGAATTTAATAAAAGAATATTCTACCTCAACTTTAAATACCTCTGGAATTTATAACTAACATCTTTTTATCTAATATCTCTTGATACTATGCTGCTTTGATAATAACATTGTACAGTCTACTGTAATAAAACTTCTTTTCAAATAAAAACTGAGTGGCCATGTTAATGAATATTATACCTTTCCGAGAAACTATGGCACACACATAATTAGTTATAAAGACAGACTCTCAGAATTTAAATTTCAAGTCTCATTACAGCAAGCCTTCTGTTATCATAATTGGAGCACAACTCAACAGTAAAACGGAATGAGAAGAAATAGAAGAATAAAGAGAATTGGAACACTCTATATATACAAAAAACAATTGTTTAATACATGGTAATCTCATAAATTCAAAGAGTTTTAACTAAAGAATTAGTACCTAGAAATGTTCTTTCCTTAGTTAACATCAAATGTGCAGTATCACAGGCTTCAGAGCGGGACAATAATCTGAGCTCTCACAGGTTCACCTGTTGTAAATTTTGGGCGGCTACCCAACCTCACTGAATTTCAGTGTCTTCATATAAAAGGCAAGTGTAGACATAGATACACACACACACACACACACACACACACACACACACACACACACACACACATACTGACCACGTTGAATTATTGCAAAGATTAAATAAGATATCACACACAAAGCACAAACCTGGAACAGCACCCAGCATATGGTTTGACAGTAACTCTGGTTCTCTTTTCTTTTGTTGTCAACCTCTTTTCCACATAAAAGTTTAATACATAAAAAAAAATTACATTTGACCATTATTTTAGAAGGGTGGGCATGGTGCCATTCTTAAGTGCAGTGCAGATTCTCTCTGTTCTTACCTGGTGATAAAGTGCTTCGGGATAATCCTGGGTCATTAACCGAAACAGGGCAAAGAAGGCCCAGCCAAAATTGTCAAAATTTGTGAAGCCATGATCAGGATTTATGCCAGCTTTTACACACACATATCCTTCAGGACATTGACTAAAAAAGACAAAAAAAAGAAAAACTGCTCACTGTTAGGTGATTTTCAGATTATGGCCAATTTATAAACATAGAACATGTGTCCATGAATAATAGAGGGCTCCCTCTTCCACAGGACGTAATTAGTCTTCTCCCAATTTCCAGTCAAAAATGCCACAAACCAGTTCAATTTTAAGTTGATACAAGTGAGCAGTGTTAATTAAGCTAAAATAAGGCCTCACGAGTGGTTTTTGCCAAGCCTTTTTTTGTATTTCTTTTTTCACTGAAAATTAAAATTTTATAATTTCAATTTAATTATATATATTTGTTGTGTACAACATGATGTTTTGGAATATGTAAATTCCAAAATGGCTAAATTGAGCTAATTAACATATGTATTATCTCACATACTTATTTTTTGTAGTGGGAATATTTAAAACCTACTGGCTTAGAAAATTTCAAGAATGCAATGTAGTGTATTAACTATAGTCTTACTACTCAATATCAAAGGGGAAATATCTGAAGGTCACAGTGAAAGTACAACTGGTGGAACATAGTACTGATAAAAATAAAACTGCAGTAATAGAGGTTTAATTTTCAAAAGATCTCATCTCAAACCTTTAGAGCCCATTATTTAAGAGTGAGAAAATATTTATCACATCAATAATTTATACACAGTATGCACTTGGGGAGATAGAACAGATTAAATATTTATTTCATTTCCTTTCAGGGCATCCTCATAACTTTTATGTACTGAGGGGCTTTGCTGCTGTGGTCACTTATCACAGTAGTGGCCCAATAAATCACGCCTCCCTCTCTCTACGTCCTTGTGCAGTTCCCTCCCACGTTATTCTGGGTTTGATCATGTGACTTGTTTTAGACATTTGTTAATGGAACAAGAAGAGCTTTAAAAAGCACTTGTGCATTGGGGCTTGCTAAAATGCTGACCTAGAGAGTCTGAGCAAATGAAGTTTTGTTGCTGTCCTAAGCCACGAAGTTTTGGAGGAGTTTACCATGCAGCAAGGTATGATTGCCACAGGTGAAACATTGCATGACTTTCTCTTTTCGACTTGAAATATATTATGGAGTTCTGAATATCCATGACTGGGTACCTTCAAAATGCATTTCAGGTCATATTTGAGTTTGGAATGGGACAAAAGAGATGGATACACAATTTGGATTTGAGAATAGAATGGAAGTCCAGCAGAAACTGGGAAAAAAAAATGCACTGAGCAAGGGATAAAATGTCTAAATCACTTGAATTTAACTAAACTATATAACTCATGCTCCTCTCCCCCATGATGTGCCTAATATCAATCTGGGCCCTGGAGCCTAAGAAAGAGGTGAGCCTCTGGATGGCTGCCCAGTCATCTCAGCTGAACAAAGCAACATAAGGAAATTACGTGAGTCACTGCTGAAAAGGGCCCCATCTCTATCTCTTGGATTATAATTTTAATCTGAAATTACAGGACAATAAAACATGAAAGTTTGTTATTTCACTGAGAAATTATTTATACATATTGGTTTTAAGAACAAGTGTTTTTATTAATGTAAATTATAGCCATAAAAGATATATAAGACATGAAATAAATGAAATAGCAGCATATCTTTAAGATTTCTTTTCTCTGAAAGCTTCTAGACAAAGAATAGATTTACACCATATATGTTGGCAATGCTCACTGGATCTGAGGCACAATAAAAACAGAAGATCAGATCCTTAAGTCTCAGCTCTGCCATTTACTAGCTTCTTGACTTTGAATAAATTATTTTGCTAGTCTGCCTATTGCTTTAAAATTGGATTAATAGTATTAATACTATAAAATTGGATTAATAGTATTCCATATTGCATACTTCTGCTATGGCTTGAATGTCTCTGTACTCTCAACATTTTTATGTTGAAATTCTAATCCCAAGATTAGAGGTAGATTAGGTCACGGAGGTGGGGCCCTCATGAATGCGATGAGTGCCGTTAGACAAGCCCATGAGAAACCCCTGCCCCTTCTACTATGTGAGGGCACAGCAAAGAGGCACCACCTATCTATAAGCCAGAAGGCGGGCCCTCACTAGACACCAAATCTGCTGGCACCTCCACCTGGACTTAGCCTCCCAGACTGTGAGAAATAAATTTCTGTTGATTTTAAACTACCCAGCCTATGGCATTTTGTTATAGCAGCCTGAATGCACTAAAAGAACTTCTCCGCATGGTTTTGATGATAAAATGAGATAATGTAATCAGATGGGAACCAATAACCATTCAGTAAGTAGTATTGACAGGTGATACTGACTTGATAGACGAAAACTGTAACACGACTTACCCAGCATCTGTTCTATTGCCACAAAGGAGAGCATATCTTTCTCCTTCCAAATAATAAAAGTTTTCTGTTTCTGAAAAATAGGCAAAAAATAATAGTCTGTATCAAATCTTGAGTTAGCAGCATATCTGAAGTCCGTTTTGATCTCCAAAGAAGATAAACATCTCTCTTTCCAGATGAGAAGAAAGGAGCAAATATCCTGGCCTTTTTTCCTTAGCATCTGATGCAAAAGCCAAAAAGCCTTTGAAGTCCAGCAAAATGGCAAAATGTTGAGTGTTCAACATTTTTGGGAAGACTGCTCTGCCTTTAAGAAAAGTTTCACTTTTTGACTTAGATGGCAAGTGATTCTTACCTCGAATGTAATATGGATTTCCGGTTCTGTTGTACAGAGTTTCATTTTCATTTTCTTGGGGCCATCGCAGACATTTATGCTTCAGGTTGCCCATGAAGAGCCCCATCCCAATTAGAGAAAATATGCTCAGAAAAAACAGAGTTAAGATAATGACACCTATGAGTTTCTTCAGGCAACGGATCAGGATCCCCACAAGGGACTGCAGACCTGAAAAGAGAAAGGGTTGTTTTTGATAAAATAAAACATCTTAGTAAAGCAGCATTAGCAAACCACTTCCATGCAATGCTTGTTCTACTGAAATCAACAGCTTTGTGCCTTATAATGTAATTCTCATTATCTAGGTCTAATAAATAATCAGTGAAACTTTGAGGTTTCTATATTATTGCTAATTTATAACACCTGATGAAATAATTCAAACACAATATTTCAAATTAGTCATTTGTTTCTCTTTACTATATAAAGAACAACAGCCTTCTCTCTTGGTTACTATTTCTTATACCATCCACCCATGTTATAAGCTCAATAATAAATGAAAATATATTAGCTCTGTGATGTTGAACAAGTTATTAATATCATCATTTCTATACCTCAGGTTTATCATCTTGAAAATGGGAATAATAATAATACCTAATTCATATATTATTGTGAGAATTGAAAATCTATTTTTAAATGACCTCAGCTGATTAGATTTCTTGAATGAAATAGGATAGGATTGAAATAAAGTCATTCCTGTGGCAAAAAAATTGTGAAAATCTAGATTAAATATGTAATTTTTATTGACATTGCACTGAAATATGTGTTTATAGCCTACTTTTGCCACTTAGGATTATACTATTATGTTTTTTTTAATTATCAGCAAGTCTTTTTAATTATTATATTAGAAATATAATAGAATTTCTGTGTCAAACATATAGCCATATTTAAGTGTTGATACATATGTTCGAATTGTTTTTAAGAGATGTTGAACCAAGTGTAAATCAGACTATAAGCATTCACTAAAACTGGAACATTTAAAAAAACATTGTTGCCAATATAAGATCACTTTAAAGTAATTTCTGTGGCTACCGTCATAAACTTTAAAAATATGTCTGTTTGCATTGTGTACTTATTTGGTAACTGCAATGGGTCCTCTGTATTGTACACTGAAATTTTTTACATATTGTTTTGTTAGAATTATTTTTGAGAAGCATAACTCTTAAATAAGGATATATAATGTGTATGCATACGTGGATATATATACACACACATATATATATCCACAGTATACTTAGTTTCTTGTGGAGTTTAATTTTAGTGGTAACATTTTGTTTGAAGGTAAAAGCTGTCACCACCAAATTTTCACAGAATTAAATTTATTAATAATTTTCATTATTATCTACTATTCAGATTATTCTTAGAAATGTCCAGGTCACATGTCAATCTTGATTTTGATTTTCTAATATAGCTTCCTCCTTTTTATTTTAACTTATCATTGTGTTTAGTTATGTATCTTATAGAGTTCAATTTTCTATCTGATTTAATATTAAAGTTTCTGCCCCCTTGACAGAAAATATTTAACCCAATTGCATTTATTTTCGAAAATTAGCTTTATTTTTGGGTATACCTTTACCATTTTATTATTTAATTTCTATATTTTCATTATTATTTGCTGTTTCCTATCCTTTCTAATTTTTTTCTTTACTATTTTAGAAAAAATACATCTGTTTTGAAAACTTTTATCAAATTTAAGTTTCTATTTTGAATCACATGCAAATCTCTACATCGAAAATAAGGCTGAATCTACTCTAGTCACACCATGTAAGATAAGAAAATAACCATATTTACTTTCTCAATTTTCCATATTCCCATTTCTCAGTTTTTAATGCAATTTAGGACTTTTGTTCTAGTTATACTTGTTGAATTATTATTTGTTTACATTATGTATTGTCTTTCATGATTTATAGGAAAGGTAACATTCAAATCCTTACAAAGACTTGACAGGAAGCATAAATTCATGCAAACAGGGAGTTGAGGGGATTTGAATCAATATGCCTAATTTGAAAGGGCAGCTGCTCCTCATCTACAGCAGGTGTTTTCCATTCAGAAGCACAGGTGAATGTATGCTGACAATTCATCCAAGTTAATTTAGATAAAATGACCAGAATTTTTATAATGTTGGCAACTATTTTAAAGTTTTCTAAAACACAAACAAAATATGTCCCCAGTTCAAGAATGACTCGCAGATGTCCACGTCGTAACTTCTGATTTCTAATATTTGCATCCCGTTTGCAACCCACTAACAGAAGTAATTAGTAATCCATTCTCTGTTGAAATGATTTCAGAGCTCATTGCAATGACTTTTGAAATGAAATCTCTCCATTGTTTAACATTATATTTTCATACTTTTTTCAGCAGATATTTGGGAAAGACACACGTGTACAATTTCAGGACTTTTACATGGCTGAGGATATCTTTCTGTTGACTTCACATCTGAATGACAGACAGGTATAGAATTCTGTATTTCAACTTCCCTGCCTACACTCCCTGCAAGTTCTGAACCTCCACTGCCTTCTCAAGTTTCATAGTACCAAGAGGCCTAAGGATGACTTTTCCATTAAATCTGCTTCTCTGATTTTTTTGTTTGTAGGGTTTTATAATACTTTTATTCTTTAATATTTTAAATTTATGAAAGCTTATAATATGTCTAAATGTATTTTCTAGTTATTTTTTAATCTAATACGAGATGGTTTCTTTCATTTGTAAAGTCTCCAGTTAATAAATCTAGATTTTTTTCTACTGTATTTTTGAAAAATTTGCCTTTTACGTTTATTCTGGCCTTTTTTCAGGATCACCAATTATCCATAAGATGGAATCGAGTTTTCTCTCCTTCATTAATCCATCCCATTTTCGGTTCTACTGTATTAGTACAGAACACCCCGAGTCTTTCTTTACATAATTATGCTTGTTTGATGCACTAATAATGCTGTATTTTACTGTTTCTATTACCATTTAATATTCACCTAGAGTATTATAATTTTCATCACTTTTTTTTAAAGTTATTTGTGTTTGCCTATTTGATTATCTCATTTTCATCTTCTTCTTAGGAGAGTCAAAGGTTTCTTCTATTGAGACTACAAAATAGATGTTTTCTATGCTTGCTTCTATGCCTTAAGCACAATATTTTTTTTTAAAGAAAGAGGATCACTTTCTTTATATTAAATAGTATGTTTGTTTTTTTGTATTGCAAAACATTTTCATATACTGCATATTGCCGGTATGTGCCTTGTACAGCATCCCTCGAAAAAACAGTGTTAAGTCCCTACTAGCCTGTGAGCTCCAACACTAGTGAAAGAATTCTTCTTGTCTTAACTTAAATTCACCTGATTTCTTTTATAATCCTTACCTCTGGTCCTAAGATGAAAATGCAGGTGATGCAGTCTTCTGTTCTAGTAACATTTTGGGAGGACTAGGGGAGCCAAAGTTGCAGAAATTCCTACCATGGTAAATCTCACTACTTGTTTCCCTCACTAGATATGGTAAAGCTGTCATGCTACAGACCAGTTTTTAAAAATAGCTTTATTGAGATGTAATTCACAAACCCTACAATTCACCAATTTAATGTGTATGAGTCAATATTTTAATATATCCACAGGTTATGAATCCATCACCACATGTCTGGCCTTGATCCTAGAGTTCTGGTCCACAAAAGTTACCTATAGACCTTATTTTTGTTTTTGTTACATGTGTTTCTTGATACAACTATTTCATAATACTTCTGACTCATAGTAGCCAAAAGATTCTGAGTGAAGTCGTTCTTATCTGATTGTCTTTATTCATTCAGAGCAATGCATTAGGTGGTATTGGTGGGCTCCCTCTGGGATATCTTCAGAAATATGAGCTGTAAATTAGTCTTCAGTATCTTCCATCAAAGTGGTCACAGCTCTAGCAGATTTACCAAACCTCCTTGAATTTTGTGGCATGTGAAGTGCACACTATCCAAGCACTCAGAGCAAAGGGTACTTATTTTATATTTATTTTATTTTATATTACTCTGTTCATTTCAATTGGTTTCTTGATGTGATAAGGAAAAGAAGTAGGCAGATCAGACATCTGTCTAGATTGCTATTTACCTCAGAATTCTATAGACAATTTTATAAGTTCGTAAAGATATAAAAATTAAAAATATATTTGATTGATGTCTATATTTGGGTTTTTTAAATATTGAACGACAGTCAAATATATTTTTTTCCTTGCCTTTCTTGGAGTGACAAATAAATTGAAAGATCAAATAACTTATTAAATCCCAAGTGGGAACATTATTCAATTTTACATTGTCTCTGAACAACAACAGAGGAATTCAAATGAATATATGACAGTACATAAAACAAAATGAGGAAAAGGAATTCAATGCCATTTCTTACCTGGGTTTAAAGGAATAATTTTCAAAATTCTCCAAGTTCTTACAGTTTGAAGCATTAGAATGAAGTTCAGAGGTGAATATCTTGCTATAAGCCTGTGAAATTAAAGTATTTAGAGGTTATATTGAGTCTAATGCTACTTATCTTTGGCTTTTTATAGTTTTTGAAATATATTTTTAAAATCCCATATTCATACAATTCCTTTGCTCACATTATTCCACTTTTGCATATAGTTTTATCATTGACTGGAAGACACAGATTGCCACAGTGCAGGGTGGCCAAGTTAAATATAAGCCTACAAACTTAAATTATGAGAGTTTACAAAAGCTTGACACTGTGAATACTCTTAATTTCACATCAAATATTTTATGTTATATCTACAAATATTTTGTTATTGGATTACTGAAAAAAAAGTTAAGAAAAATTAATAGCTAGCTTTTTTAAGGAATGAAATTCATTTTAAGTGTTTAAACTTATGATGATGACAGAGATGGTATGAAAATGATGATGATGCTGATGATGGTGAATGATGATGATGGTAGAAGGCAAACTGTGTATTGCTTAAGGGCACAGACTCTGGAGCCCAATTGCCTGTGTAGAAATCTAGGCTCCATCATTAACCAGCTGGAGACAACGGAAAAATTACTTAAATCTGTCTTGCCTTAATTTCCTCAATTGTAAAGTGGAGTTAATAATACTTCCTGATTCAGAGGCTTTTTGTGGGGATTTAATGAGTTAACATATGTAAAGTGCTTAGAGGGGCACCCGGCATATACTAAGGTGTCTCTAAGCGTCAGCTAACAGCAACAGCAAAAACAGCAGAAATAAATGGTAATAGCAGTAAAAATAGTAATGGCAATAATTACAATGATATGAAGTGTTACTTTAGATTGCTTTCAACATGGAGGACACTATTTATGCTCTTTATAAAGATTATTTTGAAAAATTGACCAAAACTCTACAAATAGAATGTTATTTTAAATTGTTTTTAACAGAAGTTTTGATGCCAATGATCATTTCCATAGCTATATAAAAGAATACACTAAATAGAAGTTTGAAAAAATAAATAGACATGAAATTATTAAAATTGTATGTAACACTAAAGAAAAGTGTATGGAGGTGGACGGTGTTTAAAATGCATTTATTCTGATATCTAGCATGTCTACTGGTCTTAAGCAATGCAGCTACATAACATGTAGATTGGGGATTGAGAATCAAATATGTTAGGATCCTCTCCTAAATATTCAGGGAATTCTCTGCTCACTGCTCACTAAAAAAAATCATGCAAAATGTACAAATTCAATCTCTAGCATTCTTGCTCCAGACAGAAAACAGAAAATATTCGATTCCTTTTATTTCCATTGCGTCTTCTGAGGACTCAGAGACAACTGCCTGAGAGAACTCATTATGAGTATGACTTTGAAATAGTCTTCACTCGCAGTATCTTTGCAGGCAGAAATCTTTGTAGACCCCAATTATTTTTTATGAAATATTTGCTTAGTACGATATTAAGATGTATGTAATTTAAAGAAATACTTACTCAAACAAAGTTATGCTGAAATCAAGCCAGTTCCATGGATCACCAAGGAAAGAAAAAGATCCTGCCCAGACACCTCTCGCAAACAGTTTTACAATTATTTCAAATGTGTAAATTCCAAGCAAAGTATTCCTGCAGAAAAATTTTGATATAAACATTAAAGATGAGAATGACACATTGGTACATATGAAATACTATAATATGTCTATGCTATATGAAATACTATAATATGTCTATGCTATCTGAAATACTATAATATGTCTATGCTAACCATCTAGTATTTGAGAATAAGTTATCAGAAAGGTGAGACCAGGTCTCCTTGGCAGGCCCAAACCAACTAACCACCAATCAATTAGACAACAATCAACAAGGTAAGTGCTCCTTGCACCTTAGCCCAAGTCTTATGACATTAACCATGACATTTGACTATAAAATTTTTTCAGTAAGTTCAAGCTCAGAGTCGAAGCTTTTTATGTATTATGTAAGTAAATGATGAAAACACCAAATATCTAATTTGTTGCCTATAAGGATTATACAATAATTAACTTAATAATAATAAAAGGACTTTGGAAGATATAATTTTATTACACACATATACAAGGATTTTTTATGATGAATCAGTGTTATAGTTACCCTCCAAAGTCAATTAGTTTTAAGAACAAAGTTAAAGCTCAAGAAGTAACTTTAAGAAAGCCTTTTTCCTAGAAAATTTAATGAGCTTTTTCATCGTCGTAGTCTAATGCAAATCAGACTACTCCCATCCCCTAGGAAAGAGCAGAGACATAGAACAGAAAGGAAGAGAAAGTAATAGTTTTCTTAATAAATTGAAAGAAATAAGATTTATGTGAGTCAGAAGCAAATCAGGTATAGGGCTGCAATTGTAAAAAAGACCTGAGGCATTGAAATATTATATTAAACATTAAATATTAAATTGCATAATGTTAGAAAATATAGTATATTACATAATTTAATGTTATTAAAAAATTAAAATGTTAAGTGTTAAAAATAAAATATAATTATATATGATATTATATATAATAAAATTGTATAACTTACTCTAATATGGGTCCCCATTTTGGCAAATTGGTCATGGACATAAATATGCAATCAATCAGGACACTGATTAAAATTAACAGTCGGAAAAAGGTAGGTTACGGTGAAGGAATAATAAGTAATACTGGAAAAGATACATTCCTATAATCTGTTTATATTTATATACACAAGATAAAATATTCTTTGTGTGTGTTGTGAAAGTTTTATTAGTCATTCACTCTATCATTAATACTCTTTGTAATGCATGCCCTTCTGAACTGGAATGGTTCTTGTTAGGGTTTTTTTTTTTTCTTTTATTCCCTTCATATTTTGAAAGAAAAAAGAAAAAAATTCTTAAATGTTAAAAAAAATTAATCATATTGAATAACAATGGGGATTAATATTTGTTAATATTTACTGATGTGGGTACTAGAAAATATACTTTATATGTATTTTCAATGTGGAACACTTAATGAAATATAATCCAGATTTCAATATGACCTAACATGACATATAAATTCGAAAGAGAAAAATACTGTATCATAATTTGAATAATAGTATAATTGCATTTGATGTTAGTACAGTTTAAAGCATAATCAACAAGCCAGTAGAAAAGGATATGGATGCACCAAAACCTTGATAGTTGTTCCTCTAACAGAACTGAAAGGAGACAATGTACATAAGATGGAAGCAGCATTGAATCTGAAGATTGTTCTGTTTTTATTTAATACTATGAAAGTCTGTAAGAAAAAAATCAAGTGAAATTAGAACTCAGAACTATAATCTCAGCAATTATGCAACATGTTAACGATCATTACAGTTTTGAATCATAATAGTTATACTTTTCTTCCTTTTGATATTCTTTTATAGACTAAGTCAAATGAAAAAACATTTAACTGTTTTTATTAATGCTTAGGCATATCCACTTATCTATGATTTTTGTTTTGTTTCGTTTTGCTAGTGTTGTACTCAAGAAAGTTGTTTGCCATACACCACATCCTCAAGTTTCCCCACGGTACTAACGCAATAGGAAGAACACTATATCCCTAAGGCTTGCAGAGATGCATTTAAAAGTACTAGAGGTGGTTCATCTCAGAATTTAATGAATATAAAAAAAAGTTAGATTCATGTCAGAGCAAAGCAAATGTGGGATTACAGTAGTAAAGAAGATCCAATGCATTGAAATAGTGCATTAATCACTAACATTATTCTATAAAATAGGGAAGGGGGAAGATGGTTGACTAAGAAACATTACTTTCAAACCATCCCAGAGGAAAGATAGAAATTCTGACAAAGGAAAGAGGAGAAGAGACACAGAGTGGATGTGGATCATTGAGAGAGGTGCCAGAGCCTGCCAGAGATTTCATGGAGGAAAATTGCAAAGCAGAAAAGGTAAAAGATAAAGGGAAAAGTCATCAGGGAAATGCAAATTAAAACCACAATGAGATACCACCTTACGCCAGTAAGAATGGCCTTTATTAAAAAGTCCAAAAACAATAGATGCTGGTGTGGATCCAGAGAGAAATGAACACTTATACACTGTTGATGGGGCTGCAAATTAGTACAACCTCTATGGAAAACAGTACAGAGATTCCTCAAAGAACTAAAAGTAGACCTACCATTAGACCCAGCAATTCCACTATTGAGTACGTGCCCAAAGGAAAATAAGTCACTTTATCAAAGAGACACCTGCACTTTTATGTTTATTGCAGCACAATTCGCAATTCCAAAAATGTGGAATCAACCCAAGCACCCATCAATTCATGAATGGATTAACAAAATGTGGTATATGTATACCATGGAGTACTACTTAGCCATAAGAAAGGATGGATTAATACCTTTTGCAACAATTTGGATAGAACTAGAGACCATTATCCTAAGTGAAGTATTCCAAAAATGTGAAAACAAACACCACGTGTACTCGCAATTAAACTGGAACTAACCAATGAGCACACATGTGTACAGAGGAATGTTAAACTTAGTGAAAATCAAGTAGCAGGGAGGACAGAGGAGGAGAGGGGCAAAAACCAACGTAACAGGTACAATGAACACTACTTGGATGATGGGTACACTTATAGCCATGACACAAGCATTACAAAACTGACCCACATAACCAAAAACATTCGTACCCCTTAATACTTTGAAATAAAAAAGTACAGATTAGATGCATGTACAACTGCTAAATATTAATCATGATTAGTAGATAAATGAATGTGTAAAGAAAGAAGTGAGGGAGGGAAAAGGAAGAAAGGAGAATAAAACTCAGTAAAATTTGATTATAATCCTCCTTGTCTTCAACACTACACTAGGCAGGAGTATCATGTCTACCTTGTTCACAACTATCCCCATGCCTAGCATAGTGCTGGGCTTTTGTGTTTCTGTAATAATTCAGTGAATGAATGCATGACAAAAGGAGCTAAAAAAATTGAAGAGCTATTGCCTGTGCTCTCAAGTTGTGTACAGTCTTGGCATCAAGGCACTTAACTCAGCACACTAACAGATTTATTTGCATAGTTGGTGTCATCCCTGTCATTGATGTCTTCCAATACTATGTGCTTATTTTTGTAAAGCAGAGCTCTGAGCAGTGCAATTTTGGCTTTTCAGTTTTAAATTGATTGCAATTTTTCTATTCAAATCTCTCAGAATGTTTATATTCATATATATTATATAATCATTGGTGAAGAAAGATTCATTGTTAAACTGTCTTCCTTCATGGATGCTGTTAGTGCCATGTGGTCTTAGTTATCTGTCTACTCTTAAATCCGGAGATGTGTTCACATTCCAGGGAGAACCACCATTAATCTCAGGAAAAGAGCTGTCTGAAATATTTTGACCAATTTCTAGTGTTCTGAATACTGCCCTGGTCTTGGTGATCAACAAATATATACTGACGTGATCAATCACTAGTGTTCTGAAAACTGCATCCGCTTTGAGTGATCAACAAATGTACCCTGACAGGGATTTCCTGCTAGTCCATTATCTCCTGTCCAGAAAGAGGACTATGTGAGTGGTTCTGATATCCACCTTCCCACACTGAAAATCACTGGCTTATGTGATGTCTAAAGTTCCTTCTGTGGAATCTGGGTTAAGAAGGCAGATATCCTGAAACTCAGTTTAATATGTCTTCCTTAATAACAAGGTTGTAATAGTTCTCCAAATTAGAACTTCCTAGATCAGTAAAATTCGAAGGAGAGAGGGGAAAACATCTTTATATTATATCCAATACACCTGTAAAGCATGTAGGAAATATGCTTTTTAAGAAAAAAAAAGCTTCCCAGGAACAACTTTAGAGCCCACAGGATGATGCAAACATTTCTAAAGGAATTGCTAGTATCAAATTAGAACAGGAATACTAATCAAAACTATATCTCCTTCACTCACGTGCAGCACATATGTCTATGGTGTCGCTTCTCAGCTGCAATGGCTCTCTGGTTCTTGACTGTTTGTTTGTTATACTGCTTCAGGTCCTCTGAAACTGGGTAAATTGAAAAGGGGCATAAAAAGTGGGTAGAAATACATTATATGAGACAAAATTTTACTCATGTCCTCGAATGTTACGCTTTGTTCTTACACGTTCTAGGTCCTATTCTATTCTTTCAGGTAAAAGAAAAAGAAACACATATTTAACTGATGTTTTTCCTGTGAAACAGCAGGTACAGAAGTATTACAATAACAACGATAAAATGAGATTCCTCTGTTGCACGGCCCAGTTTGGGAAATGTTAGCAGAGCTAGCATCCTTCTGAACTAGCTCCAGGGGCCATCTTCCAGGTGATCACAGGCCTCCTGGTTGCCCCGTGACATCTGTCATTTTCCTTTTTCTGCTCCTGATGTTGGCTTTGTGGGAGCCTAAGAAGCTGCCACACCTAGATCATTTTCACAATTCCTTTCTCTCTGTGTTTCAAGACAATTCGGCTACTCCTTTATTCTACATCTAGATGTATTTACTTCTTCAAGGCTAAGCAAATGCAATCCCACCCCTATTTGTGTAAGTAGCTGAGAGAGCAATGATGCCTACATCACTCAGATCTCACAAATATAACAGAGATGTGGCTCTTTAAGTCTTTCCTGAAGTACCCTGTCCAGGGGACTCAGGAGTAAATCAGGGAAAGCCAGGTTAGTAAATAACCCAAGTAGCACATGCTGTTCTGTGATCAGCAGCAGTCCTCATCTTGGCTAATGGCCTGTCATTCTAAGCCAAGCATATGTGTTTTCATTCTGGTTCAGAAGAATTTTCTTCCAGAATTCTCATTCTTTCATTAAAAAATGACTAAGGAGTATACCCTAAAACCTTTCTAGACATCCTGGGCATTCTCACATTTAACAGTGAGTATAAGCTGATCCTTTCCTTCAATATACTTCAGTGTATTCCTTACAAATATTTACTCCATTGTATATACAGCTGACATAGAAATAACACTTAAATAAGCTCATTACCTAACAATTCTCTAGGTATTCGGATTGCATAATTTACATTCACAATACAATGTAGCTGTATGAACTGGCTAAGCCTAGACTGCAGGAAAATGGAATTCTGGTCCCATTCCAAATACTGATCTTCCATGCATAAAAACCAGAAAGAATCATATAAACTCACTGTAAAGCAAAATAATAAGCCCAATTTCTAAAAAAAAAAAAAAATCTCTTCGTTTCTGACAAAAATCAATGTGAACAGAATTCAGATGCTCACAAACTTTTGGATAACTAATCTATCAATTTACCAAATAGTCCCTGGCTCTTGTAAAATGGAGCGAGAGGAAGCTCAGGGACAGATATTGCTGTGGAATGGCTAGGAAACATTTTTTTATTGCCAGACAACTTAAGCCTCAGAAACACTGACATCTTTTAGCAGTGTGTGATGGGAAACATCTAATTGTTTTATTTCTGTGGCAGAAATGCCACGTGAGGTGTCAGATCTATTATTGGACATCCCTAAAAATAAATATATCACAAAGTTCTGTAAGTAACTGTTTAATAAGAAGACAGTTTTAAGCTTATGACCTAATACCTCTCTGTTTTTAAATGTCAATTATTGTGACAAGAACTTGGCTTCCTCTGTCATAGAAAGAGAATAATGTTTCTAGAAACCAAAATATTTTCAAAAACCTGTAGTATGGAAGATCTTTCTCCCCCCCTCCTTCCTTCCCTCCTCTTCCCTCCCTTCCTCCCTTCCTTCTTTCCTTCCTTTCTCTCTTCTAATTTTCCTTGGTTCCTCCCTTTCATTCTCCCTCCTCTCCTTCCTTTCTTTCTTCTTTCCTATGTTTTTACATTATTCCAGAAAGAACACAAAAAAATCATGCAAAAGATGACCAGATTGCTTAATTGAAAATGTCCAGAAAGAGAAAGGAGAAAAAATAGACATAGAGTTCTGGCTCTGGGTAAGGAGGAAGCACACACAACCCTGTCTCTCCCACTGAACGCAACCATAAAACCTTGACAGAATGTTTGGAGCAGCAAAGCGAGGCCTCTGAAAAATAAATAATGGTAGATGGATTGGTGAAGAGCAGAATTCCAGGTACCACTGTACTGGTGGTATGTTTACCGGGTTTGTTTCCCCCTACTCTAGAATCCTGAGGTTTCCAACTCAACACACACTGAAACCTCACAGTTGGCATCAGTGTCATCAGTGATCGTAAAGCAGCTCTTTAGGAGCTGACTTGAGGAGAAGGAAACAGGAAACTTAACATTCATAGAGAGTGGGGGAAACTCCCATTTGTTTTTATTGATATTTTCTCCATTCCGCAGTGCTCCAGCACCCCCAAGAAAATTTTTGGTGGTAGCAGAGTGACAGCAGCAACAGGGATGCACAGGAACCTAAAACATTGATAGAGAGAGATCTCCCTCTCTGATGCGAGCAACTGTGGTTCCAGGAGGGTGGCGTGAAATCACGTTGCATATGTATCTCTCTCTCTCTCTCTCTCTCTCCCTCTCTCTCTCTCGCCCTCCTCCCCCACCAAATGTCCACCTGCAGCAAAAAGGCTTTTAACCTAGATGAATTATGAGTCAAATCAAACACAAGCAGCACTGCAGACGGCATCTTCCAGGAAACCACTAGACAGGTCAATTGATGATAATTCTCTGGGAACGAGGCATTGAAGAAGCTTGGATTTGGTTCTGGCTCTGCTCCCTCCAGTACCTTCCAAGCTGCTGGTTTTCACCACAAATGTTGGCTGTTAGTTTTTGAAACTACCAAAAAACCTGACAACAAGGATGGAACTAGGGCTAGTTAAAACACACCACAAAATTTTTACCCCATGGAAACTTTTTCTTGAATAAACTCTGCCTAAATTGCTGCAAGCTTTTGGTTACCTTCCAAAGTTCTGATACAGTCGATTCTGGTTATTTTTGCAAGTTTTTGTTGTTGTTGATTTTATGGAGGGGATAATTTTTAGAATCCTTACCCTACCAGTTATACTAACATCACATATATATTTATATTTGCTGTATAATTTAATATTTTCACTTACTATAATTTAAATCTTTTTTCTCCCTTTTCCCCTCCTTCTCTTCCTCTTCATCGTCCTCCTCCTCCTCCTCCTTTCTTTCCTAATTTCCATTCCTTAGATTGAAATCTCTTCTACTGGCTGAAAAGTTACATATAATTTTTTGTTTTCTTTTTCGTAGTTACCCCTAATTTACCAAGAATCCACAATAGGATATTTTATCTGCGCTTTCACTGAACATTTTAAATGTTCATTTCTTCCTCACAAAAAAAAGACAAATATTACACAATTATATTAAACTATTCTTGTTAGCTGACTCCTGTCCCCAAATATTCCCACATAACGCAGCTCACTTGGTAGGGCCCTAACACTGATTACCTAATCAGAACTACGCCTGTGTCGTCAGGTGGGTCTCTGCAGTCTCACGACTCTGCCCCCTCTTTGACGTTGTTTCCCACCAGTCTCTTTTTCACTCAGGCCACTGGACCACATTAGCCTTCCAACTTGATGGCCAAACGCACTTAGTTCTTTACGCCTTCATAGCTTTCACATTTTCATTTTCTCTGCTTGAATATTTTACACCATCCCACCACTACATTATTAAATGATTCTGTTACCACTTAATGGCTCAATATTGAGGCCTGACAATGTCTTTGGATGAAAGAAAATCTCCCCACTCCTTACACTTAGGTTATAGCACAATTTAAGCCACAGATGTTCCATCAGATAAGACTGAGTTCTACAGGGTTAGTTACAACCTGCATGAAATAGCCTATTTCACGGTTACTTGACTTTGGAGATTATTGTCATCAACTTTAGATTTCTAATTTTTTTGTTTAAAATTAAAATAGTTTCTTTGCATTGTTCTGTGTCACCAAAATCAATATCCAGTCATAGAATATTTATGATTTTAGCATCTGTGGGGTAAGGGGAAACTTCCCCTTTCCCCAAAAAGTTTGCTGAAAGATCGAGTCACAATTAAGGTAGATTAATAAGAGAAAGAGTTTATTTACCATGTGCAGTGGGAGAATCATAGAGTGATTCACCAATATTCCAGTGGGGCCCAGAAATTTATATACCCTCCTTTTAGAGGGGATAAGGAGATGAGGAGTATAGGTAATTCTGTTCAGGGGCAATAAACAATTACCAGGGAGAATGAATAGATATTTGGGAGAATGAATGGATGGGGGAAATGGATTGACTTGTAAATTAACCTGAGAGACAGGTATTATATTTAAAATGATTTGGGCCAGGTCTGGTGGCATTCTTGATCTTTTTTCCTGCAATATATTGAGATAACGGGAAGGCAATTGTTCTTTTTGATGGGTCCATCTGGTTGACGTAGATAGAGGGAAAGCTACTTCCAAGGCCCGTAGATCTTTAAGGGCCTTTAATTCAAAACACTCTTTCTACCAAGGAGTCATGCTTTGGGGTGAAATTTTCTGAGCTCCTTCACTTCCTACAATTGAAATGAACATTTTTACAACTTTCCTTCTTAAAATTCTATAAGGAACAGAAACATATTTTGTTAAGATGCTACTTGCCTTTGAATTCCAAAGAATATAGCTTCTTTTCCTCTATTCGTTTTCTAAAACTTGACTTTGGAACTAGAAAAAAATGCAGCTGACTGACATATTCGTCTCTTTATGAAAGCGCACAAACAGTAATTAACCTGGACAGGAGATATATAGCTATACCCAGAAACTATAATTCTTTCTATATATCAAGGAAATACAAATCTTTCATTATTGAAAGTTGTCTCTCTATTTTCTTAGCAGCCTGAAAACATTAAACACTAATGGGAATTACTAGAATGCTCCTAGATACAGAATAGGTTCCAAATTTAGTCTTAGCAGCTGTAAGCAATCATCAAACTGAATTACCTGGAGGGATAGAAGAAGAGGGCAGATGCTGGTCAATTACCATAAACTAATTATAGCAGGGCACCTGGTATAGAAAGGACAGTAAAGTTTTTATTAGGCTGAAAAAGAACTACCATTTGGTGGGATTGCAACCTGTTTCTGCCTGCCAGGGAGGAAAGTAAAATTTGCCTTTGGGAAAGATTCTTCTGTTTTGAGAGGGCTCTTTTCATAACACAAGCAAGTACCTACTTATTATTTGGGGGGAACCTTCAAATACAGAGGAGAAGCCTAAATATAGATGCTTCAGATTTAGTTCAATAATACGAATTGAAAAGCTTTGACAGAACTGTGACACATCAGAGATATAGACTTGTTTTTCCAAACCTGGATTATAACTTCCAATTACCTTAAAATTACTTGTTCTTGACAGGGTCTGTGATTTTGACTAGGATATTATAATTATTCACAGGATATAAAAAATAGAGATTCTGGAGGAAAATATAAAATATACTTGGTTTGACACTGAAGAGTCTAACGGCAGTGTTGTCATTTGGGACTGAATAACTTAGATCTGTGAAGTGTACCTCAGTCGTTATTCTGTCTGGGTCATCGGGAACAATCTTACGGTGATGGGTGGGGTTTGGGTTTCTCTGAGGAAAAAAATAGATATTTTTGCTGTCAGTCATCCTCAGAAAAGTTTAATTATGAGGCAGAAAATAAAGTGAACGTTGAATTAAGGAAAAAAATGTCTTTTTGTTGCTGCTAGTTGGGAACACTTTAGCTAGATGTGGAGATGTTAGGAGCATTCCTGATGGTTGGGGTGTGCTTGACCCTCAGCTGAAAGAAAATCAAGAGCAGAAAGGGATATAAACTCCTAAAAGACTCTGAGGTCAGCTTTGGACTTTGGACAAGAGAGCCTTGACATTCCCCTCAGCTTGACTCGACTTTAGACATGCTTCTTCCAAAGTCTTAAGTTCCTCCCCTCCATTTTCTTTAGAAAACTAGTTATTGTCAATTCTTTCTCTGCCTCTTTGTGATGTAAATTTTTTAAAAAGCCTCTTATCAGTTTTGTAACCCAGGACTGTCTTTCTCAAATACCTGGGAGCCATTCCTTTGAGATGTAATTATCAAGGAAGATACACCCACTTTCTCCCAGTCTGTGTGGGAGGCTAGGAACATGGGCATCTTGCTCCAAGTTTTAAAAGTACCTCCTGTCATGAAGATAAGAAAACGTTTACTTTTTTTTTGAGAAAGACAATTGTGAGTTGATCTTTTAGTGAACTTTCAGGAGAAAGGGGAAGTTTGTCTTTATCCCCACACCAGTTAACAAACACAAATAGCTTGTGATCCCTTCCCCCAGTCCCCAGCCCCCAACACACGCAGACACACACACACACACACACACACAAAACCCTAGGCTCTTAACTCTCCTACCATTTTGCTTCTGTGGAGTTGAACTCAGACTGAGTCCTGGTCTCTCTGTTCTGTTTTAATAAAATTCTCCACACCTATATAACTTTGTCTAGTGCACTTTTTGCTTTGACACAGATATTTGAAAAATCAGGGATTTACAAAAGTACTTAACAATGTGTGAAGCACCTTTTATTCAAAATGAACAAAACATGTTATTTCGTGTTTTGCAGGATTCTTCTTCTGTCCTTGATTAGCAAACAATTTTGTCTGTCACTAGTTTTCATTACCTTTCTTTGTTACAGTTTCATTTGTAACTGAGGGAAGTATCTTATGAAAGAGGTCCCTGTTTAATCGTATAAGAGGGATTTATGAATTTTGCTAACTCATGTGGCATATCTCTAGGTGAATCATGCCTAAAACTTTCTGTGTCCTTTGTTTTATATTATATAAGTAGTTAAAGGCATGATACATTCAATTTTTAATTTCATACTCTTATGTGTCTTTGGTTATTTTCAGCAGAGACATGATATGCCCTGTAATTTTAAAAAGTGAGATAAATTTTAAATATTTGAAGTTTCGATGATATTACATTATTAAAAATATTCAAATTTTTAGTAAAGAATAAAAGAAGGCTGTGTTTGTTATTTTATTTGCAAATATAGTAGAATACTATAACATAGCAATTTGTTTTGGAGGAAATATCTTACAATAGGATATCAGGTGTGAAAACTACTACTGCTACATGTGTAACAAAAACATATGAATTGGAGAGCATAGTATAAGGTATTAAGTAAAATGTTACAAAGTTTACAGAGTGGCTAGGATACTGTGGGAACCAAATTATATGAAACACATTTGACAAAAATTGAAATAAGAGAAGTCATAGGAAGAATAGACATAACAAAGAGACAAATTTGTTCACTGTGGGCACAAATGATCAAATAAAAGAAATGAGTGTAAATTATAGGGAAACAGATGGCAACTCAAACAGAAAAAGAAATTTTTAACAGAGTTGTCAAAAAATGAAAATGGCTGCCTCAAATGGTAAATTTTTATGATTTGCCAATGCTAAAGGTATTCAAGCAAAATCTGTACTGCGACTTAATTTGATGTTATGGAGAAGGTTCAAACATTGAATTCTGGGTAAAAAGAATGTTAAGCTAACTCTTAGCATTCTAACAAACTCTCAAGCAGGGTCACTCATGCTCATTTACTCAAGTGCCCTGAGACTTTTTCCTACTGTCTTAGAGACCATGACAAAGGGCCTTCGGGCTTTGGGCTTCATCTGGGAAAGACGAAATACTCTCACTCACATCAATGCCAGCAGATTTACCATCTCCATGCTCTGCTCTGAACAGCATAATTCCATGTCTCTTGTGAAATCTTCCATTTATTTTCTAATTAAGGAATATTCCATAAATGAACTAGTGCAGTACTCATAGTGAAAGACAGGAATTGATAGTAGGAGAATGTACTTTGTTTTGTGTGAAACAAATTGTTTAAGATTTAAAAAATGTGTTCTCTTTGATTGTAACTAATGCCATTTGCTTCTGTAACCGTGCTTGCTTTTAGTTGGTTGTTAAATATAGGAGTAAGAGCAGGAGTGACTCCATGACAAGCTGAATTTCCTGAAATAGGCCTAAGTTTCAGTTTCCCCCGAAACCAAAATGCGGACCAAAACTGGTGCCGGCACGAAAATTGAAAATCCCGAGGCTTGGAGCCAACCAATCAGGAGCCGAAACAATCCGCCACTTTCAAAGGAACCAATGGATTAAGGGGGGAGGGGGAATGGTGTGCCTAGCGTGTCGTGTGGAACCTGCGTGTCGTGTGCCACCGGTGTGTAGTGTGCAAAAGAAAGTATAAAAGCTTCACTTTTACCCCAGGGCGGGGTCCTGGTTCATAGGGGAGGCCACTGTGTTGGTGCTCTGGGACTTGGACCCTAGCTCGAGCTAGTCAATAAACTCCTTTTCCATTTGCAGCCTCAGTGACTCTGCCTCTCTGTTCCTGGGGCCAAATGGAACCGGCTCTAACAATAGTTTAGCAATGCTTCGATTATTCTTTTTAAGTCATGTAAGTAGATACCAGTTCCCAGATGAGCTGTTCATTGCACTTGGTGCCTCTGGAAAATGACTAT